>JACCEG010000559.1:0-16888 GCA_014065205.1 Tuber brumale
TGAGTCAGGTGTGGGGTGGGGTCGCTTATAGAGTGAAGCCTAAGCGAGAGGCAAAAACTGGTGTGTCGAGCTGGTTGCCACCCAAAAACCTGGAGTTTAGGGATGACCGAATGCGGTAATTTTTCAAGCGTGAGGTGAATAGAGGGCGCGGAGCGTGGGGCCATGACTTTATTATTATTATTATTATATCTCATTACGCTTATGGAGCCGCAGTGGCTATGAAGCTAACTGACATACAAAAATTACACAACGCAAGGGTGCCAGTCAGATATCCCGTCTCATATAGAAAGGTAGCAACGTTCGAGTGGGCCAGCGCATGAGCCATGATGACAAAAAGGAAATCCTCCCAGCCGCCAGATGCCTAACCAATATAGGAAACAAAAGTAATATCCCTAAACAGCCCTGTTCCTTCTCTCAGTTGCCGTTTGGTGTGCCTTAAGGTATGTGGGACATTCCTTAGAATTAGCCTGGTGGAAGTCGCCACAGTTAACGCATTTGATAGTGGTGTGCAAACATGCTTTGCCCTTGGTAGGACAATCTGATCTGCCGCAGGTGTGGAGGTGTGCTGGATGTTCCATGGAGCAGATGCTGCAATGCTGGGTACCGGTACACTG
This sequence comes from Tuber brumale, assembly GCA_014065205.1. NCBI lineage: Eukaryota > Fungi > Ascomycota > Pezizomycetes > Pezizales > Tuberaceae > Tuber > Tuber brumale. The sequence goes on from JACCEG010000559.1 coordinate 615, forward strand.
AGAGGGGTGGTGGCCAAAGGCCAGGCATTTGGTGCATTGGGTGTCAGGTCCAAAGGACAAGTAGCGTTGCACTTTGAACTTCTTCCCAAGTAGTGAGAGGCCTATGCAGAGGGCTTTATCTGTGGAGTCTTTGCCGGCAATAGTGAGGACCATAGCTGATGCTTCTTTATCCAGACGTTGGGCTGAGGTGGTGAGCCATCTAGGAGGGCGTAGGAGGTGGGTGCCTCGGTTGAACTCTTCAATTTCAGACTGAATGGTGGAGAAGGTGGAGGAAGTGGGGACACTGTGGAGGATGACCTTGTGCCAGATTTCATCATTTCTGAGGCCAATGGCTACTGGGATAGTGGCTCTGATTGCTTCCTCAATGGCAGAACGATGCGCTTTGAGGACAGAGGTGGCAGGTGTGTTATTCTTGGTAAGGAGGAGGACATGGTGGTTGGTGGTGAATTGGATTGTTGCAATAAGAGGTTTCTTTATTGCATTGTTGATTGCATTGCGGATGGTGAGGGGGTTGGTGGTATCAGGTAGGATGGAGCCATCTCTCTCAATGACAATGGTACGGTCGCGTTTAGTCAAAACAGCTGGGGTGGAAGTTTTGGCTGCTGGAGTAGTAGAGGGTTTGGCTGGGACTGCTCTGGCAGCTTTTTGGGCCCAGGTTTGTTGTAGTGGAGGAGCGTGGAAGGTAGTTTGTTGTGGTGGGGGGGGTTGTTGGTGGAGCAGCTGGTACTGCAGGTGTTCAACTTGGGAGGTGAGGTGCGCAACTTGATCTTGAAGTGTTTGGACATCTGTAATATGGCGTTCTTGAATCACCATGAGGTGTTTTTGTAAGGCCTGTAAGCCTTCTTCAAGATGTTGAGTGCGAAGTGAAATGCCAAGGCTGGTGTTGGAGTTGCCTTGAGCCCAAGGTCTTGGTGCAAATGTAGGGATGGAAGGGTTTTCTTCTGTAGAGGTGGTAGAGGCGGGAGCAGGCACGGTCTGGACTGGGGAGCCTAGGTCTTCTTCCATGCGTGTGTCCTCAGGCGAGGCTGGGTTGGGAGGTGGGATGGGTGGGTTGAAGGGGGCTGCAAAAGGGTTTGCACCACCCCTCCCTCTGCCCCTACGTCTATTAGACATTAGAGGGTTGGGAAATGGGACTCAGTTGATAAAGGTGATAAAACACAAATGAGGGGGGATGATTTGTGGTTGAGAAGTCTTTAAAGTAAAGGGGTGAAGCGGTGAGGAATGGTTGTCTACCAATGAGGTGAAATCTCGGCAAGAAATTTGGTGTGGTTTTTTCTTTCGCTGTGGTTGTAACGGCAACGGAGTCAGGGCAGTGACTTGAGTGGTGAGGCTGGCAACTTGGTCTTTAAGTTCTTAAGAATCTTTGATGTGGCGTTCTTGGACAACCAGCATATGGGCTTCAAGGGCTTGGAGGCGGTGTGACATTTGATTGATGTTTCTGGCGGTATCGTTTTGTCTCTCAAAGAGATTATCAGTGATTCCAGCGAGGTATTCCAAAGAAAGAGGTTGTTCGCCAGGTTCAGAGTCTGGACCGTTGCTGGTATCGACAACAGTCTGGACAGGAGAGGGGGAAAACTCTTCCATATCATTTTCTGCTGGTGAGGAGTGTTGTTGTAGGCGTGAGCCGCGGTTGAAAGGGGTGGCAAGAGGGTTTGTGGCATCTCTGCCTCTTCCTCTGCCTCTGGGGGCCATCAGAGGGGACGGGTGAAGAACTCAGTTGATAAAGGTAGATGGAAACAAATTATTGAGGGTGATTTGTTGATGAAAAGTCTTTAAAAGTGTAAGGAGAAGCGGTGAGAATTGCTTGTGGGCCAATAAGGTGGAAGATCGGCGAAAAGTTTGGTGTGGTTTTTTCTTTCGCTGTGGTTGTAACGGCAATGGAGTGTTCTGATGGACAGTGTGACTTTGTTGATAGAGGTGATGGAAAACAAATAATAAAGGATGATTTGTCTGTAAAAAGTCTTTAAAGTGGATGGGGAAGCGGTGAGATTTGGTTGTTGACCAATGAGGTGGAGGCTCGGCGAAAAATCTGGTGTGGTTTTTTCTTTCGCTGTGGTTGTAACGGGAACGGAGTCTGGGGAGGTGTCCCGTGTTTAAATGTAGCAGTAAATGATTTAAAAGATGCAAAAGTGCGGAGCCTGTTGCGGTACACAGGCGGGTCCTACCACAGTATTATCTGCGGCGGGGCTTTCAGAGACTGAAAGCTATTAAACAATGAAAGAAACACATCCCCGCCTCCCAGGCAGTTATGTTGAACAAAGAAAAGTTGCTTAAGAGAGGGTGGGGGAGGTGGCTCTATGGGCGAGGTGCAGGTAGAGTCCCCCACCTTTGTGCACCTGAAATGGGGTCTTCAGAGGAGAACGCATCAGCCCACGGGGGGGGGCCAACTCGTTAGGGTATTGGGGCCTTGAACAGGATCATGGGGAGGGTGCGGGAGGTTGATTGGCGCGGGGTTTCCGCAACGCTGGGGTCAGTGTGTTTACCTTTCCCTTTAGGAGTGGTGGGTCGCGAGTTATCCTCGCCGGTATCCATCCCCTCTTCCTCTTGGGCTGGTGGCAGGTCGTCCCTGGCTACTTGCTTGGGTCGGGAGGGGCAATCGTTATTGGTTGCAGAGTGATCCCCGGAGCAGTTGGGGCATTTCAAGGGTGAGGTGAGGCAGCCGTCAGCTACAGCCTTCAGGTGCCCGTCTTTTGGGCATGTAGGGTTGGTGCATGGATGGGCTGAGAGGGGGTGGGAACGAGAGCAGAGTGGGCAGACCGAGCTGCTCTTCTTGCACATAGGACCGGGATGTCCAAATTTCCAGCACTTCTGGCACTGCATGTAGCGGCTCTTGGCGTGGCAGATATTCACTTTGCAGGGTTTGTAGTATAGGAAGATGGTCCTTCCTATGTTCATACCGTCAGTAGGAGGAACTGATACAACAATAGAAGTAGAGTTTTTAGTGGCCCTTATTTCAGGCCTCGGCTGGAGGTATCTTGCAGAGAAGATCTTCAGGCCGGTTGCGTCAAGGATGGAGTTTCCCAGCGCAGAGCGCGGCTCCTCTGGGTCTAACGGAAGGAAGGGGATGGGTAGGCCGCCGATGGCTAGCTGTACTTCGTTGGGGGCCGGCCTAAATGGCCTGAACGGGTTCTCCCCAACTGGGAACGCCTTGTTGAACCTTGCGGCGAGGGCGACGTAATATGGGGAGCAGGCGGTAGCGGGAGTCTGTAGGAAGCGGGTTGTAAGAGTGAGGGTACTCCTGGCGTTAACCGAGGCGCTAACGCACAGTGGGTGGGGGCAGTTCGCCTCTTTTAGTACTTAGGCTGCTATGTCTGGGGCTGTTGCCACTATCCCAAGTCCGTCCTGGTAAGGGAGGGGAGTCTCTGGGGGCGAGAAGAGCCTTTTGTCTGGCTCCAGAATCGGGGGTGGCCATCTAACTGAGGGGCCCGCACCCATCGAGGCTGCGACTTGGCCTGCAGAGGCAGAAGCCTTATCTCCGCTCTTTGACTTTCTGGACTTCCTTCCATCAGATTGCGCTTGTGGAGCTGCAGCCTGAGCATAGGTTGATGGTTTGCATTTAGATTTGCTAAGAGCCTTGTTTAGTGGCGGCTGTAAGTGGCCGCGGGTGAACGAGTAGTCGCTGTACTTTCCCTCACGGAAGCACTGGGCTTCCCAGGACCGCGGGTTTTTGACGGCGCAGGCGTTGGGATCACCATACTGCTTCTCCGTGGCTGTGTCGTAGCGGGGGATGTCAGAGTTAAAGTCAGTCATCGGGCTGGCTATTGGGATGGAAGGGGCAGGTGGGTTTCTTCTGGTCTGTTGCAGTTGTTTTGCAGGTTGGGGTTTTTGGGCTGCGGTGGTAGGCTTTGCTGAGAGCGAGGCTACGACTCTGGATGAGAGATCAGCTACTGTGGCTTGGATAGAGGCTAGGGAGGGGCCCGTGGAGGGTTGGGCTTGTTGTGAGGGTGTTGTACTTTTGCTTTCTAGTGAACCAATCCTGGCATGGAGGGCTGCTATTCCTTCGAGTCTGGTCATGATTAAGGGAAGGATTGAGGCTTCTCCCGCTGTTAGGTTTCTGAGATCAGTATCCCATAGCCTAGGGAATACGTCTCTATTGGTGGCGAGGTTGGAGGTGGTATGGTTGTACATCTCTCGGAGGAGAGGGAGGTTGGGATCAAGCGCGCCTACAGAGGAGGACCGCGTTGGATTCTGGGGGGGGGTGGAGTGGATTTGGGCTGCTGGTGCCAAGGCCGGGGCAGTTGAGCCGGGAGCAGTTCTTCCTGCATAGGGGTGCGGGCGGTCGGACGTGCGGGATTGTGGGCACGAGGCCCTATCAGTGTTGTGAGCCATAGCCGAAGATATGCAACCAGTGAGAAGTGTGGTGGCTATAGAATGAAGCCTGAGCGAGAGGCCAAAGTTGGTGTGTCAAGCTGGTTGCCACCCAAAACCCTGGAGTTTAGGGACCACCGAATGCGGTAATTTTCCAAGCGAGAGGTGAATAGAGGGCGCAGAGCGTTTGTCACTGAAAGAGATTTCTATTTTTTTTTTTGCTTTTTTTTATATCATATATTTCTTGATTAGGGTACAAGAATGTGCATGCAGTGTAAGCTATGGCAAAAAAAAAACCCTTAATTTCAAACATCCCTCCCCCCGCCAGGTAAAAGCCATCCATCCCAAGCCCTTCTTGAATGGAGCCAACCGCACATCTCGCCCCCAGCCAGGCCTGTCCCTACCTGGCAAGCGAATGCGGAGAATATGAGAAGCCTAACTAGAAACAAGGAGGAACCATCAGGAAAAACCCCGCGGGAAATCTCGGCCCGAAGGCACAAAAGAAACCAATTAATATCCCAAATGCACCCCCTATAGGGTTGACTAGCCAATATGGAAAGTTGGGGTGGTAATGCCTCGCCCGGGATGGGCTGACAAGGAGGTATGGAGGTAGGTGTTGGCCTTGTCACCTAGAGGAAGGGTTGTTGGGCAGAAACGGCAGCGCCACCTTCAAGCCCTGACGTGAGGTAGCAGTAAGGTGCCAGCTAGGGTTGGGTTGTTGCCGGAGAAACTGCAGCCGAATGGGTGTAGCAGTAGGGTGCCAGCCAGGGTAGCAGTAAGATGCCAGTTGGGGTGGGGGTGCGGGTGCAAAGCCCGGGAAGAGTGAAGGTGGCAGTAAGATGCAAGCTGTCTGGAGGCAGTAGGGTGCCAGCCAAGGTGTGGTGTAGCAGCAGGGTGCCAGCCGATCGCAACCCTGGAGAGTGTAGGAGCAAGGCATTCGTCCCTATGCGGCAAAAAGGCTGTCGGTATCGTGTTCGTGTCTTTCTAGGCGGCCTCCAGCAGGCCCAAAACAAAGTCAGCTGTTTTACCACGTCTCTCATGTAGTCCCTTGTTCCCAGAGAGATAGTGTCACTATAGTGGATGGGATAACACCAGCTGAAGCGATGAGTGAGGAACGACGGTGGCGAAATCGACCTTGGCCTATTAAGGAAACCTGACACAACTCCCCCAGTTTCTTTGTGAGGAGGGATACAGGAATCCATCGTAATCGCGTACCGCAGACAGTAATCCCAGCGGCCTGCCAAGATGAAGAAAGGGTTGTAGCCGACCGCGCTGATGCTAAGCGAAGCCAGAGCAAAAGCGTGGTAAAGGGGTTTCCGGACATCGTGAGATGCCAGAGAAGAGGATAGAGTATCCCAGGGGGGTAGACCCACAGGGAAAGCGATGGGGAGACAAGCTCCGAGTCTAAAAGGATGGATGAAGATAGCCTACACCCCCCCCAAGGGGAGGGTGCGGACCGAAAAGTGGTGATAGTTTGGTGTGGTGTTGAGAAGATCCCAAATAGGGAATAAATTTCAATCACTAGAGGTGTAGCGGAGACGGAGGATTTGTCATTGAAAGAGACTTATTTTTTTCTTCTTTTCTTTCTTTTTTATATCATATATTGCTTGTTAGGTACAAGAACGTGCATGCAGCGTAAGCTATGGCAAAAACAAAACCTTAATTCCAAACAAACAAAAAAGAGAAACCAGCGGCGCAAATCTCCAAAAACGACAAATCCGTCGCCAGCACCTCAAATGGTGGCTACTCAAAACAGTTAAGAAAATCAACAAATCTTCAACGTAAATAAAAACATAAAGAAAATTCGTCAACAGCAGTGCAGAGCTCAACTCAGGGCAGCGGGGAGACGCAGGTGCTCTCTAGGGGGTGAGCGCGGCCTAATCGGCGGCATGGGAGGCGGGAATCCAGTACCAGTAGTGCGGATGTAGTTCACGAGGCCAATTATGGCAGGAAGCGAGGACCAGATTGGTGAGCCCTGGCTGATGTCGGAAACCCCATGGAGGTAGAGCGTCCTTTTATCAGCTTTGGCTGAGCATTGGAGTATTGCGTGGGCGAACGTCTCCTCGTCCTCCTCGCAGCAGGTGCATAGGGTGGGGGACTGGGGGTCGTCCCAGGAGTGGTGCGCGGCCAGGTAGCTTATCCCGGCCCTACATTGGTGTATGCGCCCCGCGGTAAGGCGAGCGAGACCCATAAAGGCGTCTGGTTTTAGCGCGGCCTTTTATGGGTAGTACAGAGAGGGTGGGGCCAGGTGAATCCAGTCTTCCAGGAGTCTGTTTCTCAGTGAGGCCTTGAGGGTTTTGTAGTCCGAGAGGATGGCAGGTAGTGGAGCCAGTCCCGGCTCCAGGGCCGGGTATGCGGGTGGGAACCTTATAATTTGTCTCGTGGCCTGCAGCAAAAGCTGCGCCATTGAGTCAATGGGTAGATGTCTCCTCATGGGTTGTACAGCTTTGTATTGGCGCCAACCTAGCGGAATATAGTTCTGAGTTCTCCCCACGAGCAGCTTCCTGTGTGCGGATCTGTCCGGGTGGGAGGTGTAGGAGGGGAAGTCTGGGGGGAGCCTAGCTGACGCTGGGTTGTAGGCAGGGGAGGAGCAGGCTAAACAAAGCGCTGACATCATTCTTCTGCGGGTGATCAGCAGATCCAGGGGAGGGAGGCAGGCCTGAATGGCCACGATGGTTGTTGGGGTTGAGCTGAAGCAGTTCGTGACCCATCTCATGACTTTGTTCCACAGGACCGACACCTTGTCTGTTGTGGCGAGTGTTGGTATCACGAGGTCACCTCCGTACGTGAGGATAGGAAGGATGAGGCCCATAGCAAGCCTGCGGCATATGTGGGGGGGCATTCCAATCCCAGGAGGCGCAAGCCTGCTAATAGCAGAAAAGGCCCCAGAGGCCATTGTGAGTCGTTTGGTGAAGTGGGTGGTTGTTTTCAGGGTGGGGGTGAACCAGTACCCCAGCCATCTTAGAGAAGAGGAGGGTGAAAAAATAAAGCCAGTTAAGGCTATCGGCTGGTGGGAGATTGGAGATCTGTCTTTAGGCGTCATCCAGTGTATCAGTTCCGTCTTGGGGATTGAAAAGGAAAGTCCAATCCGCGCTGCCCTGCTCTGAAGCAAAGAAAAACAATATTGAAGATACCTAATATTCCCCCTATAAGAAGTAGTAGAACCCGTAATTGAAAAATCATCAACGTAGGAAAAAGTCAACCCACGGGGTATAGAAACATGCAATTCAGAAACATAAATCACAAATAACAAAGGAGAAACAGGTGATCCTTGGGGAGTCCCCACCTGAACGGGAGAGAAAACCCCAGGGGCCCTCTGGAACAACAAACAACATGAGCGATCTGTAGAAAAGAACGAACCCTGGCTACCAGGTATCTGGGACTCCCTTTGGCTCTGAGTTTAGCTGTGAAAAGGCTAGAGGAAACATTAGCGAACCCTCCCTTTATGTCCAAAAACAGGGAAGACGCCTTGTAGGAGTGGCTTTGTCTCGCCCTAACTTCTTGGGTGAGGGCAGCCGCAGTGTCTCAGGTGGACAGGCCGGCTAGTGAACCGCATTGATTAGGATTCAGGAGCCCTACTTCGCGGGCCATGAGGGAGAAGCGTGTTGCTACTATCCTTTCCAGTATCTTCGTGAAGGTTTCAAGTATAACAATAATCCGGAACGAGGTCACGGTAGAGTAGTCTGATTTTCCTGGCTTAGCTAGGACCACCCCACTAGCCATCTTGAGGCACCTCGGGTGGTGTCCGTATGCCAAGAGGGGGGCAAGAAGAGATGTGAGTATATTTTGGTTGATGGTGTGGACTTTCTTCCTGACCCCGTATGGGATTTGGTCTGGGCCCGGGGCTGAGGTGTTCGAGGACCTGCCAAGGGCAGATGAGATCTCTTCGGAAGCTAGTGGTGGGTATTAGGGGTCAAATCGTGGGTAGGCCACTGCTTGCGTTGGCGGTTTTGGAGGGAAGAAGTGGTCTACCAGAGCTTCGTTGATTTTGTGAGGGGAGTTTGCACTCGGCAGGTCAGGGAATCTATCTTCCTCTCTTCCCATGGCCGCCTTCTTGGCTTTCCAGACTAACTGCGGTGTCACTCGGGCCAGGAACTCTTTCCAGTATTTGGCTACGGCCCTTTTAATTGCCTTGAAGTAGCGGTTGCGGTGAGATCTTAGTTCTTCTACTGATTGCTCGCGGGGGTTTTTAATATGTTCCCACGAGGCCCGGTAATGTGCTTGTCTCAGGTCGGTGATTGTCATGTCCCACCAGGGCTTCAAGTGGACGGAGACCCTTTTAGTTGGGGTGCAGGCTTTGATCAGTGTGGTGAGTGTTAGCATGTGCCTCTCTGGCCAGTTGTCTGGATCGTGGTGGGTGGGGTTGGGGCGCGGTGGTGGAACGGACAGTCCTTTCAATTTTTCGGCAGCCGTTGTCCAGTCTGTCTTATCCTAGTATGTGGTTGGAGGTGGTGGCCTGATTAACGGAGCCGTGAACATGATAGAGATTGGGAGATGATCAGAACCCGTAGCGGGTAGGCGGGTCGACCAGGATTGTAGGAAACAAGGGAGGGCTGAGTTGATGAACGCCAGGTCAATAACTCCGGGCCTAGTGTTGTGGTCAAAGGGAAATCTGGTGTATGCTCCAGGAGTGTTGCAGAGTTCGAAGCCATTGTCGTCCGCGTTCTCAAAGTATGGGCTGGAAGTTGTAAATTCATTTGAAGAAATGGTTCTTAGAGGGTCGGATTGTGGGTGGTGGATATTGAAGTCCCCCGCCACAAGAGTGGGGAAGGGGTGTGGGGGAAAGCATGTAGCTGGGTCAACAGTTCTGTTCCCGGAGGAAGTGCCAACCGTTGAATACAGGTTATATGCCCTAAATTGTGAGTATTTGGAGTCAAAAAGTCCGCGGGGAGAGTAAACATCAAGGGCCATAAAATCAGGCCTGTCAAAAAACATAGGAAGTACAGCAAACACATCCAAAAAATCTAGGTAAACGTAGGTAGCCACCTTGGGGGGTGTCCCTTGTTTAAATGGAGGAGCAAATGATTTAAAAGATGCAAAATTGGGGAGCCTGTTGCGGTACACAGGAGGGTCCAGCAACAGTATTATGTGTGGGGGGGCTTTCAGAGACTGAAAGCTATTAAACAATGAAAGAAACACATCCCAGCTTCCCAGGCAGTTATGTTGAACAAAGAAATGTTGCTTAAGAGAGGGTGGGGGAGGTGGCCCAAAGGGCGAGGTGCAGGTAGAGTCCTCCACCTTTTTGCACCTGAAATGCGGTCTTCAGAGGAGAACGCATCAGCCCACGGGCGGGGGGCCAACTCGTTTGGGTATTGGGGCCTTGAACAGGCGCATTGGGAGTGTCCGGGAGGTTTATTGGCGCGGGGTCTCCTCAACGCTGGTTTCCCTCTGTTTGCCTTTCCCTTTAGGAGTGGCGGGTCTTGAATTATCTTCGCCGGTATCCATCCCGTCTTCCCCTGGGGCTGGCGGCAGGTCATCCCTGGCCACTGGCTTGGGTCGGCAGGGGCAGTTGTTATTGGTTGCCGAGTGATCCCCTGAGCAGTTGGGGCATTTCAAGGGTGATGTGAGGCAGCAGGCAGCTACCGCCTTCAGGTGTCTGTCTTTGGGGCATATAGGGTTGGTGCACCGATGGGCTGAGCGGGGGTGGGAGCCAGAGCAGAGTGGGCAGACCGAGCTACTCTCCTTGCACATAGGGGAGGGATGTCCAGATTTCCAGCACTTCCGGCATTGCATATAGCGGCTTTTGGAGTGGCAGACATCAACTTTGCGGGGCTTGGAGTTTAGGTAGATGGTCCTTCCTGTCTTTACAACGTCAGTAGGAGGAACCGATACAACAATAGAAGTAGAATTTTTGGTGGCCCTTATTTCAGGGTTCGGCTGGAGGTATCTTGCAGAGAAGATCGTCACCCCTGTCGCGTTTAGGATAGAGTTTCCCAGTTCAGAGCGAAGCTCCTCTGGGTCCGACGGGAGGAAGGCAATGGGTAAGCCATGAATGGCTAGCTGGACTTCATTCGGGGCCGGCCTAAATGGCCTGAACGGGTTGTCTCCAACTGGGAACGCCTTGTTGAATCTCGCGGGGAGGGCGTCATAGTATGGGGAGTAGGCGGTTGCGAGAGTTTGTAGGGAGCTGGTTGTAAGAGTGCGGGCACCCCTGGCGTTAACCGAGGCGCTAAAGCATAGTGGGTTGGGGCAATTCACTTCCTTTAATACTTGTACTGCTATGTCTGGGGCTGTTGCGACTATCCTGAGTGCGTCCTGGTGAGGGAGGGGAGTCTCTCGGGGTGAGAAGAACCTTCTGTCCGCCGCCGGAAGCGGGGGTGGCCCTCTAACTGAGGGGCCCTCACTTATCGACGCTGCGACTTGGGCTACAGAAGCAGAGGCCTTGCCTCCACTTTTCAATTTCTTGGACTTCCTTCCCTCAGATTGCGCTTGTGGTGCTGCAGCCTGGGCATAGGTTGAAGGTTTGGCTTTGGCTTTACTAAGAGCCTTGTTGAGTGACGGCTCTAGATGGTCAGGGGTGAACGAATAGGCGCTGTACTTTCCCTCGCGGAAGGCCTGGGCCTCCCAGGATCGCGGGTGCTTAACTGCGTAGGCGTTGAGATCACCAGACCACTTGTCTGTGGCTGTGTCATTGCGCGGGATATCGGAGTCAAAGTCAGTCATTGGGCTGGCTGTTGGGATGGGAGGGGCAGGCTGGTTTCTTCCGGTCTGTTTTAGCTGTTTTGCCGGTTGGGATGGGTGTGCCGCGGCGGTGGGCATTGCTGCGAGAGAGGCTGCGACTCTTGACGAGAGATTAGCACCTGTGGCTTACATAGAGACTAGGGAAGGGCCCGTGGTAGGTTGGGCTTGTGGTGAGGGGGTTCTGAGTTTGCTTTCTAGGGAGCCGATCCTGGCATCGAGGGCTGATATTCCTACAAGTGCGGTCGTGATTAGGGGAAGAATTGTGGCTTCTCCCACTGTTAGGCTTCTGAGATCGGTGTCCCATAGCCTAGGGAATACGTCTCTATTGGTGGCGAGGTTGGAGGTTGTATGGTTGTATATCTCTCTGAGGAGAGGGAGGTTGGGGTCGAGTGGGCCTACAGAGGAGGACCGTGTTGGGTTCTGGGGGGGGGAGGAATGGATCTGGGCTGCTGGTGCCAAGGCAGGGGCAGTTGGGACTTGAGCAGTTCTTCCTGCATAGGGGTGGGAGCGGTCAGAGGTGCGGGATTCTGGGTGCGAGGCCCTAACAGTGTTGTTAGTCATAGCACAAGCTATGAAGCAGATGAGGGGTGGGGTCGCTTATGGAGTGAAGCCTAAGCGAGAGGCGAAATTTGGTGTGTTGAGCTGGTTGCCACACAAAAACCTGGAGTTTAGGGATGACGGAAAGAGGTAATTTTTCAAGCAAGAGGTGAATAGAGGGCGTGGAGCGTGTGTCATTGAAAGAGATTATTATTATTATTATATATCATTGCCTCGCTTATGGAGCCAGAGGTTTTGAAGCGGCACTAACATACAACTTATCAAGGCAACAAACATGCCCGTCCAGAAATCCCATCTCCTAAGTGGTAGTGTCAACTTTTGAATGCGCACCCGCCGCCAAAACGCAACCAACAACAAGTAAGGAAATCCTCCTATCCCCCTGAAGCCTATGAAATAGAGGAACTACAAGTAAGTAAAACCTAAGCTGCCCTGTCCCTCCTCTCCGTTGCTGCGTGGTGTGCGTGTAGGTAGGTTAGACACTCCTTGGAGGTGGCCAGGTGGTTGTTGCCGCAGTTGAGGCAAAGGATAGTAGTGTGGAGGCACGGCTTGCCTATGGTGGGGCAGTCTGATCTGCCGCAAGTGTGTAGGCGGGCTGGGTGTTCCTGAGAACAGATAGCACAGTGAGGGGTTTTTGTGCATTGGGTAGGGTGGTGACCGAATTCAAGGCATCTGGAGCATTGGCTGTCAGGACTAAAGGATAGATAACGCTGTCCTTTGTGTTTCCTGCCAAACAGTGCGAGGCTTCTGCTGAGGGCTTTTTCTGTTGAGTCTTTGCCGGCAATTGTGAGAACCATGGCTGATGCTGCCTTGTGCTGAGGCTGGGTTTCAGTGGTGAGCCATCTGGGAGGGCGGGGAAGGTGGGTGCCTGGATTGAAGGTTTCAATCTCAGCCTGGACAGTTGTAAAGGTGACTGTGGTGGGGATGCCGTGGATGATGACCTTTTGCCCGACCTTGTCCTTTCTGAGGCCGTTAGCAGAAGGTATAGTGGCTCTGATAGCCTCCTCAATGGCAAAGCGGTGGTTTTTGAGTATGGTAGAGGGAGGTGTATTGTCTTTTGTGATAAGGAAGACGTTGCGGTTGGGGGTGAATTCAATGTTGGATACCAGTTGTTTCTTCACAGCTGAGTTAATACCATCACATATGACAAGGTGGTTGGTGTCTTCTGGTTGTGTAGTTCCATCTCTTTCAACAACAATAGTGCGGTCGCGTTTTGTGAGGAGACGTGAGAGGCTTGTTTTCTTTGGTGCGCGTGTTGTAGGCTTGACCGGGAGTGCTTTTGATGCTTTCTGGGCCCAGGTTTGCGTGGTAGGAGGTGGTGGTATGGCAGATTGGTGGGTGGTAGACGGTTGTTGTATGAGCTGTTAGGACTGAATATGCGCAACTTGGTTGGGTGAGATTGGCAACCATGGCTTTCAACTCTTCAGTATCTTGGATGTGGCGGTCCTGGACAACACGGAGGTGTTTCTCCCAGGCAGTATTGGAGACTTGCATAAGCTTGTATCTGGTTATCATAGCGTTGAGATCGTTACTGAGTTGGATGACATGAGTGGTAATGGAATTAGATGCTGTGTCCTCCTCTTCTGAGAGGTGGATGGCAGTGCCGAATGTGGGGACAGGTGATGGAGTATCCTCAGCCATCGGAGTGTCCTCAGGCGAGGCTGGGTTCTGGGAAGAGGTGGGGTGAAAAGGGGGTGCACGAGGATTTGCAGTCCCCCTACCTTTGCCTTTGCGTTTGGAAGACATCAAAGGTGATGGAAAGGGTGACTCAGTTGATAAAGGTGATGTAAAACAAATAATAAAGGTTAATTTGTCTGTAAAAAGGCTTTAAAGTAGAAGGGGAAGTGGTGAGAATTGGCTGTAGACCAATGAGGTGGGGGCTAGGCGAAATGTTTGGTGTGGTTTTTTCTTTCCCAGTGGTTTTAATGGCAACGGAGTCTTCATTGAAAGAGATGGCTCTATCCTACCGGATACCACCAAGCCCCGCACCATTCGCGATGCAATCAATAATGCAATCAAGAAACCTCTAATTGCAAGAATCGTATTCACCACCAACCACCATGTCCTCCTCCTCACCAAGGACTCCGCTGCCGTTACAACCACAGCGAAAGAAAAACCACAACAAATTTCTTGCCGAGCTTTCACCTCATTGGTTGACAACCATTCCTCACCGCTTCACCCCTTCACTTTAAAGACTTCTCAACCACAAATCATCCCCCCTCATTTGTGTTTTATCACCTTTATCAACTGAGTCCCATTTCCCAACCCTCTGATGTCTAATAGACGTAGGGGCAGAGGGAGGGGTGGTGTAAACCCTTTTGCAGCCCCCTTCAACCCACCCATCCCACCTCCCAACCCAGCCTCGCCTGAGGACACACGCATGGAAGAAGACCTAGGCTCCCCAGTCCAGACTGTGCCTGCTCCCGCCTCTACCACCTCTACAGAAGAAAACCCTTCCATCCCTACATTTTCACCAAGACCTCTGGCTGAACGCATCTCCAACACCAGCCTTGGCATTTTACTTCGCACTCAACATCTTGAAGAAGGCTTCCAGGCCTTGCCGAAACACCTCATGATGATTCAAGAACGCCATATTACAGATGTCCAAACACTTCTAGATCAAGTTGCGCACCTCACCTCCCAAGTTGAACACAGGCAGTACCAGCTTCTCCACCAACAACACCCCCCACCACAACAAACTACCTCGCACGCTCCTCCACCACAACAACCCTGGGCCCAAAAAGCTGCCAGAGCAGTCCCAGCCAAACCCTCTACTACTCCACCAGCCCAAACTTCCACCCCAGCTGTTTTGACTAAACGCGACCGTACCATTGTCATTGAAAGAGATGGCTCCATCCTACCTGATACCACCAAGCCCCTCACCATTCGCGATGCAATCAACAATGCAATAAAGAAACCTCTTATTGCAACAATCCAATTCACCACCAACCACCATGTCCTCCTCCTTACCAAGGATAACACACCGGCCACCTCTGTCCTCAAAGCGCATCGGTCTGTCATTGAGGAAGCAATCAGAGCCACCATCCCAGCAGCCATTGGCCTCAGAAAAGATGAAATCTGGCACAAGGTCATCCTCCACGGCGTCCCCACTTCCTCCACCTTCTCCACCATTCAGTCTGAAATTGAAGAGTTCAACCCAGGCACCCACCTTCCAGGCCCTCCTAGATGGCTCACCACCCCAGCCCAATGTCAGGATAAAGAAGCATCAGCTATGGTCCTCACTATTGCCGGCAAAGACTCCACAGACAAAGCCCTCAGCAGAGGCCTCTCACTACTTGGGAAAAAGTTCAAAGTGCAACGCTACTTGTCCATTGAACCTGAAAACCAATGCACCAAATGCCTGGCCTTTGGCCACCACCCCTCTCAGTGTACCGGTACCCAGCATTGCAGCATCTGCTCCATGGAACATCCAGCACACCTCCACACCTGCGGCAGATCAGATTGTCCTACCAAGGGCAAAGCATGTTTGCACACCACCATCAAATGCGTCAACTGTGGCGACTCCCACCAGGCAAATTCTAAGGAATGTCCCACATACCTTATGGCACACCAAACAGCAACTGAGAGAAGGAACAGGGCTGTTTAGGGATATGACTTTTGTTTCCTATATTGGTTAGGCATCTGGCGGCTTGGAGGATTTCCTTTTGTCATTATGGCGCAGGAGCTGGCCCACGCGAACGTTGCTAGCTTTCTATATGAGACAGGATATCTGAATGGCACCCTTGCGCGGTGTAACTTTTGTATGTTAGTTAGCTTCATAGCCGCTGCGGCTCCATAAGCGTAATGAGATATAATAATAATAATAATAATAATCCTCGCCACATCCTCCGTCTCCGCTACACCTCCGGTGATTGAAATTTATTTCCTATTTGGGATAGACTCAACACCACACCAAACTATCACCACTTTTCGGTCTGCACCCTCCCCTTGGGGGGGGTGTAGGCTATCACTGTTCATCCTTCTGGACTTCGAGTCCATCTCTACTCCCCTCTCCCTTTGAGGTTTACCCTCTAGGGATACTCCATCCTCTTCTTCCAGCGTCTCGCGATGCTGGGTACCTCCCTTACCCCGCTTTTGCTAGGCCTCGCTTAGCGTCAGCACGGTCGTGTTTCCCTCTTTTCATCTCAACAGACGGCTGGGATTACGGTTTGCTGTACGCGATTACGATGGATTCCTGTATCCCTCCCCTAAAGAAACTGGGGAGTTGTGTCGGGCTTCCTCAACAGGCTACGGTCGATTTCGCCATTCTCCTTCCCTCCTCATCGCTCCAGCAGGTGGTATCCCATCCACTAAGTGACACTATCTCTCGTAGAACAAGGGACTACATGAGAGACGTGGTAAAACTGCTGGCTTTGTTTGGGGCTTGCTGGAGGCCGCCTAGTAGGACATGAACACGATTCCGACAGTTGTTTTGTTACCTGGGTCTACCCCTCCTCTATACTTCCTCGGTGCGATCGGCTGGCACCCTACTGCTACCAGAGGCTGTCACCCTACTGCTATCCCCCCCACCTTAGCTGGCACCTTACTGCCGCCTATACTTTCTGCTGGTCTCGGACCAGTACCACCCCCCCCCAGCTGGTACCTTACTACCGCCTCCTCCTTGTCAGCACTTCGTCTGCTGGCCTCCCCCCCCGGTCTGGATTTCCGGCGGACCTCTGGGGTTCTTGGGCCCTGCCACACGCCTTCCTTCGGCTTCGCTTGGGTTTCTC
>JACCEG010000559.1:17116-28114 GCA_014065205.1 Tuber brumale
ATGTCGCGCGTCTGTGGAGGTTTTGGGTTCGTGTATACTGTAGCGGTTGTGGTTAGGGCGAGTTTTTTACACCGACTGGCCTTGTAGTTAGACGGTTTTTCTTCAGCCTTTCTGAGCCGGGGCGGGGGTGGAGGTTTAGGTCTGCATAGCTTGCGCTGACGTGACCTTGTTCCTTAATACTAAATAAAAATGATTAAAAAAAAAAAAAAAGAAAAAAAAGTTATAATCCTCCTCGCCATCCTATGTTGATGATTTTTCAATTACGGTTTCTACTGCTTCTTATAGGGGGAATATTAGGTACTTACAATATTGTTTTTCTTTGCTTCAGGGCAGGGCAGCACGGATTGGAGTTTCCTTGTCAATCTCCAAAACAGAACTCATTCACTGGAGGACACCCAAGGACTGATCCCCGGTCTCCAACCAACCCATAGCCCTCAATGACTCCATCTTCCCACCGTCCTCATGCCTCAGGTGGCTAGGGTACTGGTTCACCCCAACCCTGGAAACAACAACCCACTTCACCAAAAGACTCACGCTAGCCTCTGGAGCCTTTGCCGCCATTAGAAGACTCGCCCCCCCAGGGATTGGAATCCCTCCCCACATTTGCCGCAGATTGGCTATGGGCCTCATCCTGCCTATCCTGACCTACGGGGCAGACCTCCTCGCACCAACACTGGCCACATTGGACAAGATGGCTGTCTTATGGAACAGAGTGATGCGGTGGGTGACGAACTGCTGCACCTCGACCCCCACTACCATCCTGGCTATTGAGACATGTCTCCCCCCCCTTAGCCTGCTGATCCCCCACAAAAGAAGGATGGCCGCGCTGCGACTGGCCTGCTCCTCCCCCGCCTACAACCCGGCCTCGGCTAGGCTCCCCCCTGACTTCCCTTCATACATCTCCCACACAGGAAGGACCGAACACCAAGAACTCCTCGTGGGTGGGAAACAGAACTATATTCCCCTAGGTTGGAGCCAATACAAGGACGAACAGCCCATGAGGAGACACCTCCCAATTGACTCATTAGCACACCTTCTCCCCCCTGTGACGAGAGGGGACGAGCCCCTCCCCCCGGCCTATCCGGCCTTAGAACCAGGGCTAACCCCAATGCTCCCTATCAACTCGAGCTACAAATCGCTCCAAGCCTCCCTGAGGGGGAAGCACCTGGATGACTGGGTTCTCCTGGCCCCACCCCCACGATACTATCAATTCAGACCCTCACTAAGGCCGCACGCCTTCATGGGGCTCGATTGCTTCACAGCTGGTCGAATACACCAGGGACGCTCCGGGAAGAGCTACCTCGCAGCACACCGCTCCTGGGACGAGCAAGGGTCCACCCCCCTCTGCACTTTCTGTGAGGAGGACGACGAGACGTTCCCCCACGCGATTCTGCAATGCTCGGCTAAAACCGACAAGAGGACACTCTATCTCCCTGGAGTCTCCGACATCGCCCTAGGCTCACCTGTTTGGTCCTCACTTCCTGCCCTCATTGGCCTCGCCAACTACATCCGCACTACTGGTACCGGATTCCCGCCACCCATGCCGCCAATTAGGCCACTTACGCCCCCTAGAGGAGGATCTTCGGCCTCCGCTGCCCTGCTTTGATTTTTATACTTGCTTTATGAGATCCTTTTTGCCGTGTGTGATGTGCGATTTTATTTATTTTCTTTAATAGTTTGGGTGGTCACCGTTGGAGGTGCTTTGGACGAATTTGTCATTTTGGAGATTAGAGCCGATGGTTTCTTTTGTTTGTTTGTTTGGAATTAAGGTTTTTTTTTTGCCATAGCTTACGCTGCATGCACGTTCTTGTACCTAACAAGCAATATATGATATAAAAAAAAAAAAGAAAAAAAAAAAAGTAATCCTCCTCACCATTTTTCAATTACGGTTTCTACCTCTTCTTATAGGGGGAATATTAGGTACCTTCAATATTGTTTTTCTTTGCTGCAGAGCAGGGCAGCGCGGATTGGAGTTTACTTTTCAATCCCCAAAACGGAACTGATATACTGGAGGACTCCTAAAGACAGATCTCCAGTCTCTAACCAACCGATAGCTTTAAACAGCTTCATTTTCTCACCCTCTTCTTCTTTAAGATGGCTGGGGTACTGGTTCACCCCCACCCTGGAGACAACCACACACTTCAACAAATGACTCACTATGGCCTTTGGGGCCTTTTCTGCGATCAGAAGGCTTGCGCCTCCCGGGATTGGAATGCCCCCCCACATGTGCCGCAGGCTTGCTATGGGCCTCATCCTTCCTATCCTCACGTATGGATCTGACCTCCTGATACCAACACTCGCGACAACGGATAAGATGTCGGTCCTGTGGAACAAAGTCATGACATGGGTCACGAACTGCTTCAGCTCAACCCCAACGACCATTCTGGCCATTGAGGCTTGCCTCCCGCCCCTGGATCAGTTAATCACCCACCGGAGAAGGATGTCGGCACTTCATCTAGCCTGCTCCTCCCCTGCCTACAACCCAGCATCAGCTAGGCTCCCCCCAGATTTCCCCTCCTACACCTGCCACCCAGACAGATTCGTGCACAGAAAGCTGCTCAAGGGGAGAACCCAGAACTACATCCCTCTCGACTGGCGGCAGTAGAAAGCTGAGAAGCCCATGAGGAGACACCTGCCTGTCGACTCCCTGGCGCACCTCCTGTTGCCGGCCTTGAGACAAACTACGACGTTCCCACCTGCCTACCCGGCCCTAGAGACAGCCCTGGCGCCGCTACCTTCCACCCCATCGAACTATAAAGCTCTCAAGGCCTCACTATGAAACACACTCCTCGGAGACTGGATTCACCTGGCCCCACCCCCCCTCTACTACCCGTATAAGGCAACGCTTAAGCCACACGCCTTTATGGGCCTCGACCGCTTTACCGCGGGACGCATACACCAAGGCAGGGCCGGGAAAAGCTACCTGGCCGCGCACCACTCCTGGGACGACCCCCAGTCCTCCCCCCTGTGCACCTTCTGCGAGGAAGACGATGAGACGTTCACCCACGCAATACTTCAATGCTCGGCTAAAGCTGATAAGAGGACGCTCTACCTCCATGGGGTTGCCAACATCGGCCAAGGCTCACCAATTTGGTCCTCACTCCCAGCCATCATTGGCCTAGCCAACTACATCCGCACTACTGGTACCGGATTCCCGTCACCCATCCCGCCAATTAGGCCGCTCTCGCCCCCCCCGGAGGACCCACCTCTCCCCGCTGCCCTGACTTAAAGCTTTACTGGACTGTTGACGGATTTTTCATATATATGTTTTTTATGTGGAAAGTTTGTTGATTTTTCATTACTATTTTGAGTGGTCACCATTTGAGGTGCTTGCGACGGATTTGGCGTTTTTGGAGACTTGAGCTGATGGTTTCTTTTCTTTGTTTGTTTGGAATTAAGGTTTTCTTTTTGCCATAGCTTACGCTGCATGCACATTCTTGTACCTAACAAGCANAAAAAAAAAAAAAAAAAAAAAAGAAAAATTATCCTCCTCACCAAGGATAACACACCTGCCACCTCTGTCCTCAAAGCGCATCGTTCTGCCAGTGAGGAAGCAACTAGAGCCACCATCCCTGCAGCCATTGGCCTCAGAAAAGATGAGATCTGGCACCAGGTCATCCTCCATGGCGTCCCCACATCCTCCACCTTTTCCACTATTCAATCTGAGATTGAAGAATTCAACCACGGCACCCACCTCCCATGCCCTCCTAAATGGCTCACCACCCTAGCCTAACGTCAGGATAAAGCAGCATCAGCTATGGTCCTCACTATTGCCGGCAAAGATTCCACAGATAAAGCCCTTAGCAGAGCGCTCTCACTCCTTGGGAAGCAGTTCAAAGTGCAACGCTACTTCTCCTTTGGTCCTGACACCCAATGCACCAAATGCCTGGCCTTTGGCCACCACCCTTCTCAGTGTACCGGCACCCAACATTGCAGCATCTGCTCCATGGAACACCCAGCACACCTCCACACTTGCGGCAGATCAGATTTTCCTACCCAGGGCAAAGCATGTTTGCATACCACCATCAAATGCGTCAACTGTGGCGACTCTCACCAGGCTAATTCTAAGGAATGTCCTACATACCTCAAAGCACACAAAGCGGCAACTGCGAGAAGGAACAGGGCTGTTTAGGGATATTACTTGTGTTTACTATATTTGTTAGGCATTTGGCAGCTTGGAGGATTTTTCTTTTTCTTTTTTTTGTCATTGTGACTCATGAGCTGGCTCAATCGAACGTCGCTACCTTGCAATATGAGACAGGATATCTGACCGGTACCCTTGCGCGGTGTATTTCTTGTGTGTTAGATAGCTTCTGTTAGGCATACGGAAATCCGAGACATGTGCACAGACCTACGGTCGGGTAACTGCGCACAGACCCTCAATTTATCGGAGCCAACACCGCCTTGTGGCCCCCTTATGAGGCCCACACCTCATTAGCGACATTGCGCGAGTTGCGTCCCACAACTAAAATATCACATCAATGAAGCCCACTTGATAACACCAGATGCGTCGCCGCCGTCCGTCCGACCGCATGCTGTTCGCAGGAGATATGAGAGGGGACCTTTGGCGACATCTGGGAAGTGGAACGGAGGAAATCCGTTTGAGGCGCATTGCGATAGTAGGCTTCAAGGTTAGGCTTCCTAAACTATGGGCCCAAGGTGACGGGACGTTTTCGGAAGAAATACTCTAGGAGGATATCCCAGTAGTGGAAGCTACTAGGGGTATGCCGAATCCACCCATACCCTTCTGAGATCAGCTGTACGTTGGTTGGTCCTAGTAATAGGACCCCTCTACGGAGGCCGGCGGACCAAGGGGAAGCACGCTCAGAATGGAAGACCTACATAAGTCAGAGCCCCTTAAGACGTTGACATGTTGGGCTGGGACTTGCGATTGGCACTAGGTGACCCGGCATGAACTTGATCACTTCATCACCGAAGCGACTACTGGAATGATAGTCAACCAGACTAGAGAAAAATAATAGTCTATGTGGACATCTTAGTTGAAGGCGGCTGTTTGGTATAACAAATAGCGCAGTCATCGCAACGGAGGAATACTATTCCGAGTCCGCGAAAGGGTGTGATAAGTTTCAGGGTCAAACGGTGTACGCACTTATAAGATTCTGGACAATTGCGTATAAAAACCAGAGTGGTACTTCAGAGGCATAGTAGTTAGAAGTAGTCCGCGAACATTCAGACGCGGGATATAAATATCGAAGTGCCTCCCGAGCTTTACAGAAATCATCAAGCAATGGAGAAGAGATCTTATCAATATAATATTGTTTTACACTTTAAATCTTTACCTTACCAATTTTTCAAGACGAGCCTTCCTCGACAGATTCTTCAATCAAAGATTTTGGGCCTACGTCCCTCAGTTATATACTTGAGTTTGGTGTCCACCTAATAGTATATTGATAGTTCTCCTGTTACCAAAGCTCACTATACGTACTACGAGTTCACCTCAAACTCCACCCTCACCTCAGACTTCGATTCCATTTTCGAAGCACCTCACTGTCCTATCTATATTCATTCCTTCGTAGAAATATTTGAAACCGAGCTGTTCGAAATCGAAGAAGAATATACGCAAGAACCCTTGTGGTTCACATTACCTTTCGGGATCCTGTGGAGGGATCAATTCAATAGCATATATCGTACCTGGTACGGTTCGGACTTTCCGTGGAATTCGACCAAGTCGGAAAGTTTCGTCGACTGGCGCACCCAGTGCTCTTTGAAAACGAAAGAGAAGGAACAGGAAAACCCAGGCACAGTCATCCGGGGGCCAGACATCCCCTCGGCCTGGGCCTAATACACACTTATATGTACTATAAGTACATCCTAAACCTCGAGAAAAAGGAGATTCAGGTCTTAAGTCCAGAGTCGGACCAACCGCACCCTTTTATACCTACACCCCTAGAGTATCTCTAACGTTGGATACCTTACATACGATTCCTTAAACCTTTTCAAGGATATCGAGAACTCTGGTACGAAGTACCAGTAATCACTCATCCAGGGCTACTAGAGCAGCTAGCCTATCTGGAAAGCATCACAATGGCGGAGATACTTCAAGACCCGAGGAAAAGAATAACGGCGGATAAACCTATGGCTACCCGACCCGACACCATGGATAAAGCGGATGATTCCGCCATTCATAGTCCCTTACCTTTAACACCTGCGGAACCTTCATTCCACAGAGGAGCCATACCCTCACACCGATCCTCTAGTGTCATAGGCACTGATAGAATATCAAGAGTCCCCACTCCGAGGCCCGGGGAACATGCCGCAAACTTAGCCAGACTGGCCGCGCATCTCGGGATAACCTCGGGTCAAATAAGACAGGACATAGATACGTCCCTTGACCAAGCTAATATCGCCTTCAAACATTTGAAGGGAGCTACCCAAGACAATACCTTAAAATTAATTAAGGTTCAACAGCAAATCGCCGATGGACAAGATGTCCACGGCAACGACATTGCAATCTTGTTGATGCAGCTGGCAGGCGTCGAAAGTGAAGTCCGGGGGATACAAGAAGAGATGTTGCGAGAAGTCGCAAAGAAGATTGACGCTCAGGAAAGGCATCAACAGGAACATGAAGAGGTAACTACCAGGTTAGATGGAATCCTCGGGGAAGAAAGCCAAGCGGCATTAGCCCAAGACCAGACTCTGAAACAGATCGTTCTGAGTTTGTGAGCGGAATTTGTAGAATTCCGCGCACAAAGTGTCACACATGAAAGAGAGGTCAACCGTAGCCTAGGGCAGATGCGTTTAGATCAGACTACCCGCCAGGCGGAAATCCGCCGATCTCAGGACCCGCAGCAACAGCAAAATAACAGGACTAACAATACCTTGAAGGTATTAACACAGTCAATAAACAGAATGTTGGCTGCCGCACCAAGTCCCGAAGCTGCTGGACTAGCTCCTTTGCCCACAGTCGCAGAAACAGACGACGGGGAGTACTACGCTCCACTTAGACCTAGGGAAAAGGGAAAAGGCAGAGAAGCCGCTGATGCATCGCCCTCAGGTGCCCAAGGCGGCAACCCAGGGGATCCTAGTGACGATGACGATGACGAGGATGATGAGGAGAGAGGAAGATGAAGAGGAAGTCCTAGTCGACGTGGGCAAGGACAAACGCCGGGACAATCTGGCATGGCAGAAACACTTGCCAATGTGTGCTTGGGTCTAAGGCTGGCTTGCTAGCTGTAGGGAAGTTTGTGGGAATAAGTTGGGCAGGGACTAGAAAGGACTACTTGGGGGCAGTGGCTGGAGATGAGTGCTCTGGCAATAGTAGGAGAGGGGAGGAGGAAGATGAATGGGAAGAGGAGGGGGATGTGGGAGTGCAAGGATGGGAGGAGATGGAGAAGGAGAGATGGGAGGAATGGAGGATGGCAGGGAGGAGAGAGGAAGAATAGGGTGGATATGGCAAGAGGCCCAGTGAAAAGATGACACAGAGATTTAGGAGATGGAATCAGGGACCAGTAGTGTGAGGCACTACAATCATGTACTTTGTCAGCTTCATAGCCTTTGGCTCTATAAGCTTAATGATTTATAATAATTATGATAACTTGCCAATGCGATGGCACTAAACATTAAGCGACCGCCAGAACCACCCCCATTCTTTGCGGAGAGACCCGCACAAGATATATATGTGTGGAAGACTCCGTTGCCGTTACAACCACAGCGAAAGAAAATACCACACCAAATTTGTGGCCCAGCTTCCACCTCATTGGTTGACAACCATTCCTCACCCCTTCACCCGTTCACTTTAAAGACATTACAACCACCAATCATGCCCCCTCATTTGTGTTTTATCACCTTTATCAACTGAGTCCCATTTCCCAACCCTCTGATGTCTAATAGACGTAGGGGCAGAGTGAGGGGTGGTGCAAACCCCTTTGCAGCCCCCTTCAACCCACCCATCCCACCTCCCAACCCAGCCTCACCTGAGGACACATGCATGGAGGAAGAACCAGGCTCTCCAGTCCAGACTGTGCCTGCTGCTGCCTCTGCCACCTCTACAGAAGATTATCCTTCCATCCCTAGGTTTTCACCAAGGCCTTTGGCTGAAGGCATTTCCAACACCAACCTAGGCATTTAACTTAGCACTCAACACCTTGAAGATGGCTTCCAGGCCCTGCAGAAACACCTCATGGTGATTCAAAACCGCCATATTACAGACATCCAAACACTTCAAGGCCAAGTTGCGCACCTCACCTCTCAGGTTGAACACCTGCAGTACCAACTCAACCACCAACAATCCCCCCCACCACAACCAACCACCTTGCCCGCCCCCCCACAACAACAAACCTGGGCCCAAAGAGCTACCAGAGCAGTCCCAGTCAAATCCTCTACCATTCCAGCGGCTAAAACTTCAACCCCAGCTGTTTTGACCAAACGTGACCGTACCATTGTCATTGAAAGAGATTATTATTAATATTATTATAAATCAATAAGCTTATAGAGCCAAAGGCTATGAAGCTGAGAAAGTACATGATTGTAGTGCCTCACACTACTGGTCCCTGATTCCATCTCCTAAATCTCTGTGTCATCTTTTCACTGGGCCTCTTGCCATATCCACCCTATTCCTCCTCTCTCCTCCCTGCCATCCTCCATTCCTCCCATCTCTCCTTCTCCATCTCTTCCCATCCTTGCACTCCCACATCCACCTCCTCTTCCCATTCAACTTCCTCCTCCCCTCTCCTACTATTGCCAGAGCACTCATCTCCAGCCACTGCCCCCAAGTAGTCCTTTCTAGTCGCTGCCCAACTAATTCCCACAAACTTCCCTACAGCTATCAAGCCAGCCTTAGGAGGACTCCGTTGCCGTTACAACCACAGCGAAAGAAAAAACCACACCAAATTTCTTGCCGAGATTCCACCTCATTGGTTGACAACCATTCCACACCGCTTTACCGCTTCACTTTAAAGACTTTTCAACCACAAATCATCGCCCCTCATTTGTGTTTTATCACCTTTATCAACTGAGTCCGATTTCCCAACCCTCTGATGTCTAATAGACGTAGGGGCAGAGGGAGGGGTGGTGCAAACCCCTTTGCAGCCCCCTTCAACCCACCCATCCCACCTCCCAACCCAGCCTTGCCTAAGGACACACGCATGGAGGAAGAACCAGGCTCTCCAGTCCAAACTGTGCCTGCTCCTGCCTCTACCACCTCTACAGAAGATTATCCTTCTATCCCTACGTTTTCACCAAGGCCTTTGGGTGAAGGCATTTCCAACACCAGCCTTAGCTCTTTACTTCGCACTCAACACCTTGAAGATGGCTTCCAGGCGCTGCAGAAACACCTTTTGGTGATTCAAAATCGCCATATTACAGACATCCAATCACTTCAAGGCCAAGTTGCGCACCTCACCTCTCAGGTTGAACACCTGCAGTACCAAGTCCACCACCAACAACCCCCCCCACCACAACAAACCACCTTGCCCGCCCTCCCACAACAAGAAACCTGGGCCCAAAGAGCTACCAGAGCAGTCCCAGTCAAATCCTCTACCATTCCACCAGCCAAAACTTCAACCCCAGCTGTTTTGACCAAACGCGACCGCACCATTGTCATTGAAAGAGATGGCTCCATCCCACCTGATACCACCAACCCCCTCACCATTCGCGATGCAATCAACAATGCAATTAAGAAACCTCTTATTGCAAGAATCGAATTCACCACCAACCACCATGTCCTCCTCCTCACCCAGGATAACACAACTGCTACCGGTGTCCTCAAAGCACAGCGTTCTGCCAGACTCCGTTGCCGTTACAACCACAGCGAAAGAAAAAACCACACCAAATTTCTTGCCAAGCTTACACCTCATTGGTTGACAACAATTCCTCACCACTTCACCCATTCACTTTAAAGACTTTTCAACCACAAATCATCCCCCCTCATTTGTGTTTTATCACCTTTATCAACTGAGTCCCACAGGCCCTACAACAACCTCTACTACCCCCCCCACACATTATCTCCACAACCACATCTTCTCCATTTTCCTATAGAGAGATTCCTGTTAAATAAATCACTTTAAACACTTTCCCCAATTTTCAGATCAAAATACACACTATAACCCCTTTCTTGGCACATATCTTTGATTTTACCCCTATTTTTACACCTGAAAACAATATCTCCTACCACCACTATCACAGTTTTGGAGCTCCTGCTCTAAGATTTTGACAGGTCTTTCCTGGAGCTATTCCAGATATCCTGTTAAAATTTCAGCTAAGTTCCTTATCTTTTCCTTTCTCTGCTATTATTTGTTTTATTTTTCTTCCTTGTTTGTTTGTGTTTTAACCTGTTGCCTTTTTTACCTTTTGCTCCCTTTAGTTGCTCTGCCAACTCTAATCCACTTTCCTTATCATTCCCTTACTACTCCTCATAGTAAAAAGGACTTAGAGAAAAATTTCGCATTTTTGAAGTACTCATGCCTAACCATCATACCCACCATAGGACTACCTCCATTCAAATCCTCTTGACTGGTAGCAGTAGTCCTTTGAACTCTACTCTAGGATCTGATCCCCATACCCCACCTGGAAGAAATCCCCCCATGCCTGATCTTACTCTTCCACCAAAGAATACTCACTCCAGAGACAGATATCCTACCCTTCTTTCCTCATCTTCTAGCTTCTTGCAAGATATCTGTACTTCTACTCCCCCTCCCCCTACCTCTGCCCAAAGACCACCCCCCTCTGCTTCTGCCTCCTCTGACATGGACTATACCTTTTCCTTTCCCCCTGCCCCTAATACTTCAACATCTAAACTTCCTTGCTTGGAACAATTTCTACATCACTTGGTAGAACAGATTAGGGATGTCCAGCCTGCCTACCCTCAACCTCAACAGGAATTCCTCTCTCAGCTTCTTACTAACATTAGCAGCTACTCTAACATGGTCCTACCAGTTATACCTCCTCAAATCCCTTCTGACATAGAATCTAGACTGACTAAACAGGAAAAAACACTTGAACATATACTAACCACCTTAGATAAACTCACTACTCCTGCTC
>JACCEG010000056.1:15044-30315 GCA_014065205.1 Tuber brumale
AAAAAAAAAAAAAAAAAAAAAAGAAGCGCTAGCCATGGCATAAACAAAACCTCAATCTCAAACACGCAAACACAGAAGAAATACTCGCACCAAAATATGAAATCTGCCTAGGAGTCTCTGATAGCCGACACCAAATCCCAAGAAACCAAAACAACAAAGTAAAAAAATCCTAACGAAAAATAAATCCCGTCAGCAAGCCAGAAAACAGCAATCGTTGGGCGGACCAAATCAGGATGTAGGCGTCGCATTTCAGTGCTTAAAGCCATGAATAGGGAGTCCGAGGTTGCGTGAAGCGGGCTCGTAAGGGGGGTCCCTGATGCAGGTAGCATGCCATGGGGAAAGCCGATGGTGGCTACGTTGAGGTACCTCACCAGGGAGTAGAGGGAGTCTTTGTTGGTCTATAGTGGGCTGTCTCTGGCAACGACGGTGAGCCCCCAGAGCTGACACTCACAAGATTCCTTGTGAGACTAGCAGTATCAGATGGTATGAGCGAAGTGTTCCTTATCCTCTTCACAGTGGGGGCATAGTGGGGAGGAGTCGTCAGGGAACCAGAAGGGGTGGGTAGGGAGGTAGCTCTTACGCGAGCGCATCTGGTAGACCCTACCCGCAATAAACCTCCCCACCACCATGAAAGCGTGGGGGGAGAGGGATGCGGCATAAGGGTAGTAGGGGGCGGGGGGGAACAGGGTAGCCCAATCCCTGATGAGTGTATTTCTCAGTCGTAACTTGATCAACCAGTAGGACGGGACTCCCTCACTCAAGTGAAGCTGTTCAGGAGGAAGAAGGTCAGGTGAGGCCACAGAAACAGGTCCCCAGGCGACAATGAACTGAAGGGTGCGGTGAGCAATTGCGTCTAGCGGGAGGTGCTTGTGTATAGGGGGACAGGAGGGTTTGGTCTTCCAGAGGAGTGGTGTGTAAACGGACGTCAGGCTTCTAGTAAAGTGATGGTAGTCCTCCGGTGCCCGGAAGGGGGAGGAGGTGGGAAAGGACAAATGGAGTCTGCCAGTCGCTGGGTTGGCCTCGGGGGGGAGGTAGATGAGACGGACAGAGGCCAGCCTCTGCCAGTGGAGAACTAAAAGTAGGAGGAGTGGGAGAGCCAATTCACAAGCCAAGCCGCGATGGCTACCGCAGTTGATGAAATGTAGTTCGTTACCCACCTTTAGACAGATCTCCAAATGACGGATATCCTGTCAAGGAGGATGAGACTGGGGGAGAAGAGGTCTGCTCCATAGAAAAGGATCAGTGAGATGAGGGCGTGTGCCAGGTGATATCAGAGAAAGGGCAGAAGGCCTTGAGTGGCCTGGAAAGTCTTTTAATTGTTGTGAAGGCCCCTTGGGCCAGGTCGAGTCTCCTGGTGAAATGAGAGGTGGTGCCTTTGGTGCAGGAAGGGGTCGAGAGCTCGACCCAGTATCTAAGCCAACGTATTAGTTTGGAGGGATGAGAGAGGTAATCATCCAAGATGACTGGGATTGAGGGGAGAGGGACTTTCTGCATAGGGGTCGTCTAGTGCATGAGTTCTGTCATCGGGATTGAGAAGGTCACGCCCAACCTTCCAACTTTTGCCTGGAGCATGGGGGTAATGCCTTGCAACCTTTGAACATTGCGGCGGTACGAGCCGGAGGTGACCGTGACCGCGAAGTCATTCACATAGGAGAGGATGAGGCCCTGAGGGACCGCGAAGTGAAGTGATTATACATAAATGACGAACAGAAGGGGAGAGATCGTAGAGCCATGGGGCGTGCTGACCGACACCAGGAATAAGACCTGGGGAGCCCCATGGAAGACAAGGCGGGAGGAGCGTCTGTGGAGAAAGGATCTTATCCACAAGACCATGTACGGATTGACCGCCTTAGGGGCAAGCCGGTCGCAATGTAAAGAGGCCGAGACATTGTTGAAACCACCCTTGATGTCGAGGAAAAGTATTGAGACCTTGAGCTTAGGGCACGTAAAAAGCTACACATTGTGAGAGAGGGTTGCTGCTACGTCAAAGTTACTCTAACCAGGGAGGGAACTAGTTTGGTGGATGGACAGGAGGCCCAGGAAGCGGGCGCCAGCGAAGAGGCAGGTCGCCATTACCCTCACTAAGATCTTGGAGACTGTCTCCAAGAAGACAATAATGTGGAATGAGGCTGGCATGTCGTACCAGGGCTTTCCTGGCTTATCTAGTAAAATGCCGTTGGCTTTCTTCAGGGAGGGAGGGTGGTGTCCAAACTGGACAAGAGGACCAAGGATGGATGTTGCGATGTTGGGGTTGGAAGAGTGGACCCTCTTCCAGATAGAGTAGGGGACTTGGTCTAGGCCGGGGGCAGAGGACGAAAAGGAATTTCAGAGGACAACGGTTATTTCTTCCGCCGACAGTAGTGGAACCTCCCTGAACTCCCGTAGGTGTGCCGGTGGGCTCGCGGACTCTCGGTCTGGGAAGAAGTGAGAGAGAAGGGCTTTGTTTATGTCCATAGGGCTTTTAGCCTCAGGCATCTGTGGGAATCAGTCTGGGGGCCTGCTGAAGGTGTAACGCTTCGTGGTCCAGAGCATCTATGGGGTGGCTGTTTTCAGGAAACTATTCCCATACTCAGTTCTGGCCTTTCTTATGGCCTTGAAATATAAAAGGCGCACATCGCTACACTGCTGCTTCGACAAGGGGAGGGGGTCCCGGTATGCCGACGGAACTGTTGAGTGAAAAGCAGGTCGCTGTGCTGTAAGGTTGGGGGTCCACCAGGGCTTGGACCTGTAGGAGCGCCAGTTGTTCGGGGTGTGGAGCTGGAGGAAAGCCCTCAGTCAGCGAAGGACAATCTCGAACCAGGCAGAGAAAATGCAGTGCATAGGGGGGGGGGGGGGGGGGTCGACTCTCATAGCTTTGATATCTTGTTCAAGAGAAAGCCGTTCTGTCTTTGTTCATGCGGGGGCAGGAGGGGGCGGGCAGGCCAGAGGCTCTAACAGGGTTACAAGGATCGGGACATGGGCTGACCCTGTGGGGGAATGCAATCTCACAAGGGATGGTCCTGCAAAAGGTGGAGCCATCCCAGGTACTGTAGAGGTTCACAACCCTGAACTTAGTGACAAAGGAATCAAAAAAACCAGCAGATGAGTGGAAGTCAACCGCCATCTAGTCCCTTGACTCCGAAAAGACTGGGAGGACTGAAAACTGTTGAGTAGTGGGAAGGTGGAGGTAGCAGGCCGCCCTGGGCTTGCCGCCGCTGGGGCAGGGAGACAAAAGGGGTTTGAATCCGGCGAATGACGGAGGTCTATTTCTGTGCAGGCGGGGATCTTGAAGGGCAATCAGGGTAGGGGGGAAATCCAAAAGACAAGGCGAATTAAAAAGGGAAAGAAACACATCCCAGCTTCCCAAGCAGTTGTGTTCTAGAATGGACATATGGTTATCGGAGCCCGCCGCTAGCGCAGAACTCACAGGAGAGGTGTGATCAACCATTACATACCTTCAGGTGTCTCATGCAGGTGGAGAGGACTGGGAGATTCCTGCCATGTGGGATTCAGCACAGTAGCTCCTTGGCGTTTTGGGGTAGGAATAGGGGGACGTGTAGGGAGAGCATCACCATGCCTAGAACGGGGTGTTACAAGAGCGAAGGGGGGCAAGAGGGATCGTGCACTACTTGAAGGATTCTCGCTAGAGTGGTTGCTGGTGTTTAGAGCTTCTTCCTTCGGCGGAACAGAGGATTCCTCAGGGGCAGGAGGGGGGGAGGTCTCGATGGGCATTTTCTAGCGAAAGCTGGGTGTGGGCCTTTGCAGACTGCACATATCGAGGTGGAGGTTGGGCAGCAGTCGACCACTGCTCTGAGGTTACCACCTCTAGGGCAGGTGGGGTTTTGGCACTTATGTGCCTGCTTTCTGTAGGAGAGGGCGCAGATTGGACATACTGGGTGGTCCACCTTGCATCTAGCAGAGGGGTACCTGTATCCACAGCAGTTATGGCATTGAGCGAGGCAGTTAGCTGAGTATGCTCTCTCGATCTTATACCGAGAGGAGAAATGGTAAGCGTTGCCCAGCATTGCGACCTCATCTTGAGGTGCAACAGTCACAACCATGGAGGGCGCTTTTTTAAGGATTCTCGAGTCACAGTCAGGATTCAGGTAGCGGGCGGACAAAACCTAGACGCCCTTGACATTCAGCGTAGTGTTGCTAAAAGACTGCAAGACGTCGTCGTCATCCTCAGGCAGGTACGCGAACGGGAGAGAGTGTATTTCCAGCTGGACCTCGTTGGGGGCCGGGTGGAAAGCAAGCAACGCAGCATCTGCGATTGGCAAAGACTGGTGCAGCTTGGGTGTTAGGGTGTCATAATAGGAGAAGTATGCGGTAGAGGGGACAAACGAGGAGAGGGTAAGAAGCATGACTGCTCTCCTGTTGTGGATATGGGCAGAGAAAGATAGGAGCAGGGTGCAGGCTGCCTCTTGACAGACGGAGGCAGCAATGTATGTGAAAGAGGCAGCTAGGCGGTTACACTGGGAGTGAGGGAAAGGGGAAGACCTTGGTGCGACGAAGCGTCTCCCGGCAGTTGGGAGGCTCCGCGGCCCTTTTGAGGGAGCCGAAGGGGTCAGACCAGATGCTACCTGGGCAGCCGAGGGAGCATTCTTTACTTTGTTCATCCTTCCTTTCTTCTTCTGTCCAGCTGTAGTTGCTTGAGCATAGGAGAAGGCACCAGACTAGGCTGACATGCGTGGAACAGGGTGGAACTCCAAGAGGGTGAGGTACTTTCCTTTCCTGTATCTATGCGCCTCCCAAGAGCGATGGAATTTTGCCGCGTATGCGCCCAGGTTGCTGTACCATTACTAGTCTTTTGTGCTATAGCAGGGGATGTCCGTGTCGCCCCTACCCTCATAGAGGAAGGTCAGCTCATCAGCGAGGGTTGCACTGGGGTGAGACAGGGCGGTCTCTTTACCCTTTTAGGAAGGATCTATCGGAGCCGTATTGGTGCCAAACCCTGCCGGTGTGGGCTGTTGGGGTAGGGACTGTTGGTAGTGTGCTGATTGAGAGAGAGGGGTGGTCAGCTGGGACGCTAGGTCTCTGACCGACAGCAGGAGGGCGGAGCGTGTCACTACCATGGTGTCATTCTAGCTGGGGGGAGTGGGCGGCCGCTGGGGATTTTCCCTATACAAGTAGAGCACATTAACCTTTACTGCAAGGCGAGTGATTTCGGGGGCCAGTTCGTCGATTTGAGTGGAGATAGACCTTGACAGTAAAAGTCAAGTGCAGAGGAGGAGGAGTATGACGGTCTCTCCAGCGAGAGGTTATCAAGCTCCGTAGAAGTGATGGACGGGAAGAGTTGGCTGGAGATTCCTGTGTCCATCGAGGACTGCATGAGGAGCTCCAAGGGGAGGGGAATGTAAGGGTGCACTCTTGATACTGGGGATTATTCGCAGGGGGGAAGAGGAACTGAAGCCATACCGGTCTAGACAGGGAGGGCTTGGCCTGAGTGTCTTTTATGATAGCAAGGACGTATGGGTATACTGGATGCTGATGGTGTTGAAGATGAGGTAGAAATGTAGGAGGGGGAAAATAGCAGAAGCAGAGCGTGGCCTATCTACTAGACCTTTTTTTATTTTTTTATTTTTTTATTTTTTTATTTTTTTATTTTTTTATTTTTTTATTTTTTTATTTTTTTATTTTTTTATTTTTTTATTTTTTTATTTTTTTATTTTTTTATTTTTTTTCTTCTTGTGTTTTTATTTTTATTTTTATCATCATGTATTCATTGTTTACATTACAAGAACTTGCATGCAGGGCTAGCTATGGCATAAACAAAACCTCAATCTCCCACTTGCAAGCAGAAAGGAAAAACTCGCACCAAAATATAAAATCCTCCTAGTAGCGTCCAATAGCCGACACGAAATCCTAAGGAACTAAAACCATAAAGTACAAAAATAATAATGAAAAATACATGCCGCCAGCAACGCAGAAAACTGCAATCGTCAGGCAGACCAAATCAGTAAGTGGGCATCGTATTACAGGGCTTGAAGCCATCAATCAGGAGTCACGTGTTGCAGGGAGCGGGCTCGGGAGGGGGGTATCAACATGCAGGCGGCATGCCAGGGGGAAAGCCAGTGGCGGTTAGGTTGAGGTAACTCGCCCGGGAGTGGAAGGAGTCTTTGTTGGTCGATAGTGGGCTGACTCTACCAACCTCGGTGAGCCCGTGGAGGTGGCGCTCACAAGGTCCCTTGCGCGACTCGCAGTATGAGTTGGCATGAGCGAAGTTTTCCTCATCCTCCTCGCAGTGGGGGCGGAGGGGGGAGCGGTCATCAGTGAACCAGGATGGTGGGCAGCGACGTAGCTCTTACCCGGGCGCATCTGATGGATCCTACCCGCACTAAACCTCCCCAAGCCCATGAAACGGTGGGGCGAGAGGGAAGCGGCCTAAGGGTAGTAAGGGGGGTGGGGAAACTCAGTGGCCTAATCCCGGGCGAGTGCATTTCTCCGTCCTAACTTGATCGACCGGCAGGATGGGACTCCTCTCTCAAGGGAAGTTGTTCGGGAGAAAGAGGGTCGGGTGAGGCCACGAGGTCAGGTCCCCAGGTATCAATGAACTGAACAGTGCAGTAAGCAATTGCATCTAGCGTGAGGTGCTTGCATATACGGGGACATGGTGGTTGGGTCTTCCAGAGGAGCGGGGTGTAAACAGAGGTCAGGCCTCTAGTGAAGTGATTGTAGTCCACCAGTGCCCGGAAGCGGAAGGAGGTGGGAAAGGACAAATGGAGTCTGGCAGTTACCAGATTGGCCTCGGGGGGAGGCATATAAGATGAACAGTGGCCAGTCTCTACTGGTAGAGGACTAAAAGTGGGAGGGGGGCGAGAGGCGATTTACGTGCCAAGATGCCTACCGGAGTTGATGAAAAGCAGTTCGTTATCCACCTTTAGACCGATCTCCAAAAGCCGGACGGCCTCTCAAGGATGGTGAGGCTCCTGGAGAAGAGGTCCACTCCCCAGAGGAGGATCAGCGAGATGAGAGAGGATGCCAGGCGATGGCAGAGAAAGGGGGGGAAGTTTTTACGGGGCCTGGAAAGTCTTTGAATTGTCACGAAGGCCCCTTGGGCCAGCGGGAGTCTCCTGGTGAAGTGTGAGGTGGTGCCTTTGGTGCACAAAGTGGTCGAGGGCTCGAACCAGTATCCAAGCCCTTGTATCAACTTGGAGGGACGAGAGAGGTGCTCATCCAACAGGACTGAGCTTGAGGGGGGAGGGACCTTCTGCGTGGGGGTCATCCAGTGCAGGGGTTCTGTCTTCGGGATCGTGGAGGTCATCCCCAGCCTTTCAGCCTTTGTCTGGAGTATGCAGGGGACGCCTTGCAACATTTGCACATTCCAGCGGTACGAGCCAGAGGTGACTGTGACTTTGAAGTCATTCACATAGGAGAGGATGAGGCCCCGAGGGACCAAGAAGTGAAGGGATGACGTGTAAATGACGAACAGAGGGGGGGAGATCAGAGGACCCTGGGGCATGCCAACCGAGACCGGGGAGAAGACCTGGGGGGCCTTCTGGTAGACCAGGTGGCAGGCACATCTGTGGATGAAGGACCTAATCCGCGAGACCATGTACGGGTTGACTGCGTTAGTGGCAAGCCTGTCAGAAAGTAAAGGGGTCGCGACATTGTTGAAACCACCCATAATGTCGAGGCAAAGTGTTGTGACCTTGAGCTTAGGGCACATATAAACCTAGACCTTGCACGAGAGCATTGAGGCTGCATCAAAGGTACTCAGACCAGGGAGGGAACGAGTTTGGTGTGGGGACAGGAGGCTAGGAGAGTCGGTGAGAGTGGAGAGGCAGGTCGTCATTACCCTCTCGAGGATCTTGGAGACCATCTCCAAGTGGACAATGATGCGGAATGAGGCTGGCGTGTCGTAGGAGGACTTTCTCTGCTTATCTAGCACAATGCCGGTGGCTTTTTTCTGGGAGCGAGGATGGTGTCCAAACCAGACAAGAGGGCCGAGGATGGACATTAGGATGTTGAGATTTGAAGAGTGGACCCTTTTCCAGACAGAGTAGAGGACCTGATCTAGTCCCAGAGCAGAGGACACAGAGTAATTCTGGAGGGCAGCTGTTATTTCTTCCGCCGACAGTGGTGGAACATCCTTGAACTCCCGTAGGATGGCTGGTGGGGTCAAGGGTTGTCTTTCTAAGAAGAAGTGAGAGAGAAGGGGTTTGTTTATATCCACAAGGTTATCAGCACCGGGTATCTGTGTGAATCTGTCTGGGAGCCTGCGGAAGGCATAACACTTTACGGTCCAGAGCGTTTGTGGGGTGGCCGTTTTCAGGAAATATTCCAGTACTCGGTTTTAGCCTTCTTTATGACCTTGAAATATAACAGAGACGCATCCTTGCGCTCCTTCTTCGATGAGGGGAGGGGGTCCCGGCATGCCAACCGAACCGTTAAATAAAAGCCAACTCTCTGAGCAGTAAGGTTAGGGGTCTACCAGGGCTTGGACCTGTGGGAGGGCCTCTGGTCTGGGGTGTGGAGCTGGAGGACGGCGCGCAGTCTGCCAAGGGCAGTGTCGAACCAGGTGGAGAAGGTGCGGGGTATCGGGAGGGACAGGGAGGGGTCGCTTCTCAAGGCTTTGATCTCATCTTCCTGAGAAAGCCAGTCTGTCTTTATCTATGTGGGGCAGGGGGGGCCGGGTTGGCGCGAGGCTCTAATAAGGTTACAAGGATCGGAACATGGTTCGAGCCAGTTGGGGGAAGGGACGTGTCCTATGAGTGGAAGTTGGGAGACAGTGCGGCATTTGCGAAGGATAGGTCTATTACCGCTGCATGAAGCGCCGGATTGCAGGGGAAGTAAGTAATGGTACCAGGGGCATTCAAAAGGGAGAAACCCACTTCCCTAGCGCTCTGGAAGAAGGGGGTGGAAGCACTGCGGTCCGCGATGGACAAAAGGTGGCCAGGGTCTGCCGTGGGATGGTGAAAGTTAAAATCCCCGATGACGAGCATCAGTATGGCGGTGTGGGGGAATGCAACCTCAGGAGGGATGGTTTGGCGAAATGGGAAGCCATCCCAGGTACTATATAGGTTCACAATCCTGAACTTGGTGACAAAGGAATTAAAGAAACTAACTGATGAGTAGAAGTCAAGCGCCATCTGGTCCATTGCCTCCGAAAAGACTGCAAGTACTGAAAACGGTGGACTAGTGGAAACGTGGAGGTAGCAGGCCAGTCTGGGCTTGCCGCTGGTGGAGCAGGGGGGCAAAAGGGGTTTGAATCTGGAGAATGACAGAGGTCTGTTTCAGAGCAGGGTGGGGTCTTGAAGCGCAATGAGAGTAGGGGGAAATCTAGAAGAGAAAACTAATTAAAAAGGGAAAGAAACACATTCCAGCTTCCCAAGCAGTTGTGTTGTAGAATGGATATCGGGTTATGGGAGCCCACCGCCAGTGCGGAGCCTATCTACGAGACCTTTTTTTTCTTTCTTTTTTTTTTATCATCATGTATTCATTGTTTTTGGGGTAAAAGAACTTGCATGCAGCGCTAGCTATGGTATAAACAAAACCACAATCTCAAACTGGTAGGAACAAAAGAAAAGCTTGCAGTAAAATATAAAATTCTCCAAGTAGTATCCAATAGTAGACATGAAATCCCCTGGAACTAAAGCAGGAAAGTACAACAATCATAGCGAAAATTAAATCCAACCATCAAACCAGAGAACTGCAGTCGCCAGGCGGGTCAAAACAGGAGGTGGGCATCGAACCCTTAGGGCATGAAGCCATGAATCGGGAGTCCCGCATCGCGGGAAGTGGGCGCAGGAGGGGGGTCCACGCATGTATGCAGAATGCCAGGGGCAAAGTCTGTGGTGGTTACGTTCAGGTACCTTCCGAGGGACTAGAGGGAGTCTTTGTTGGTCTATAGTGGGCTGTCCCTGCCGACGCCTGTAAGCCCACGGAGGTGGCACTCATGAGGTTCCTTGTGGGACTCACAGTATAGGCTGGCATGAGCAAAACCTTCCGCACCCTCCTTGCATCAGGGGTAGAGGGGGGAGGGGTCTTCCGTGAACCAGGAGGGGTGGGCAGCAAGATAGCTCTTATCCAGGTGCATCTGGTAGATCCTACCCACAAGAAATCTCCCCAAGGCCATGAAAGGGTAGGGCGAGAGAGATGCGGTGTAAGGGTAGTAAGCGGGGGGGGGGAACTGGGTGGCCCAGTCCCTGGCGAGTGGATTTCTCAGTCCTAACTTCATCGACTGGTAGGACGGGACTCCCTCTCTCTAGCGAAGCTGGACAAGGGGAAGATGATCCTGTGAGGCCACTGGAACAGGGCCCGAGGCGTCAGTGAACTAAAGGGTGCGGTGAGCAATTGCGTCTCGTGGAAGGTGCCTGCGTACGCAGGAGCAGGGGAGTCTGGATTTCCAGAGTAGCGGGTCATAGACTGATGTCAGGCCCTTAGTGAAGTGACAGTCATCCTCCAGTGCCTGGAAAGGGGAGGAGGTGGGAAAGGACGAGTGGAGCCTGGCAGTCGCAGTATTGGCCTCGGGAGGGATGCACACAAGGAGGACAGTGACTAGTCTTTGCTGGTGGAGGATCAACAGTGGGAGGGGGGGGAGAGCCGCTTCACATGGCACGATACCTGTCAGAGTTGATGAAAAGCACTTCGTTACCCACCTCGGGACAGATCTCCCAAAGGCGGACATCCTGTCTAGGAGCATGAGAGTCGCGGAGACAAGGTCCACCCCATAGAGGAGGATGGGGTGATGAGGGAGGACGCTAGGCAATGGAAAAGGATAGGGAGAGGTCCTTACTGGGCCTAGGGAGTCTTTTGATCGTTGTGCAGGCCCCTTGAGCCAAGCCTAGCCTTCTGGTAAAGTGGGAGATGGGGCCCTTGTTACAGGAGGTGGATGAAGGCTTGAACCAGTATCCAAGCCAGCCTATCAATTTAGAGGGACGAAAGAGGTGACCGTTCAGCAAGACCAGGATCGTGGAGAGGAGGATCTTTCGGGCAGGGGTCGCCCACTATATGAGCTCTGTCTTCGTGATCGAGAAGGCCACTCTCAACTTACTAGCCTTTGCCTAGAGTATGTTGGTGATGCCCTGTAAGCTCCGGATATTTCAGCGATATGAGCCGCAGGCGACCATGACTGTGAAGTCATCCACGTAAGAGAGGATGAGGACCCAAGGGACCGAGAAGTGGAGGGAGGATACGTAGATCACGAACAGGAGGGGAGAGATGAAAGAGCCATGAGGGGTACCAACCGAGATTGGGGAAAAGGCCTGGGCGGCCCCCTGTAAGACCAGGCGGCAGGAGCGCCCGTGGAGGAAGGACCTTATCCAGGAGACTATGTAAGGGTTGACTGCCCTGGTGGCAAGCCTGTCGCAAAGTAAGGGGGCTGAGATGCCGTCAAAACTCCCCTTGATATCATGGAAAAGGGTTGAGACCTTGTGCTTGGGGTGCATAAACAGCTGAACCTCGTGAGAGAGGGTCGCTGCCGCGTTAAAGCTACTCACACCGTTGAGGGATCCAGTTTGGTGGGGGGACAAAAGGCCCAAAAAACAGGCCCGAGCAGAGAGACGGGTTGCCATGACCCTCTCAAGGATCTTGGAAACTGTCTCCAAGAGGATAATGATGCAAAATGAGGCTGGCGTGTAATAGGAGAGCTTTCTAGACTGATTCAGCCCCATGCCGTTGACTTTCTTCAGGGAGGGAGGATCGTGTCCGTACCGAACCAGAGGGCCGAGGAGGGAGGTTAGGATGTTGGGGTTCAAAGAGTAGACCCTCTGCCAGACAGAGTAAGGGATGTGGTCTGGTCCGGGGGCAGAAGACGTGGAGGAATGCTTGAGGGCAACAGTTATTTCCTCAGCGTACAGTGGTAGAACATGCCTGAACTCCTGGAGAATGGCCGGTGGGCCCGAGGACGGTTTTTCTGAGAAGAAGTAAGAAAGGAGGGAATTGTTTATATCCATGGGGCTATCAGCCATGGGTATCTGTGGGAATCTAGCTGGGGGCCGGCCGAAGGCGTAGCCCTTTGCAGTCCAGAGCGTTTGTGGAGTGGCTATTTTCAGGAAAATATTCCAGTATTTAGTTTTGGCTTTTTTTATGGCCTTGAAGTACAAGGTCCATGCATCCTTGTACTGCTGCTTCGACAAGGAGAGGAGGTCCCGCCATTCCGACCGAACCGTTGAGTGAAAGACAGCTCTCTGTGCTGTAAGGTTGGGGGTCCACCAGGGCTTGGACCTGTGGGAGGTCCTCTTTTCTGGGGTGTGGAGCTTGAGGACGGCTCGCAGTCTGCCTACCATAGTGTTGAACCAGGCAGTGAAGGGGTAGGGCATTGGGAGGGAGGGAGGGGGGTTGAATCTCATGGCTTTTACCTCTTCCTCAAGAGCAAGCCAGTCAGTTTTCGTCCATGCCAGGGCAGGAGTGGGCGGGCGGGTTAGATGCTCTGATAGGATTATGAGGATCAGGATGTGGTCTGATCCAGTTCGGCGAAGAGGCATGTCACATGACTGGAAGGTGGAGGACAGGGGGGCAGTGGCAAAGGATAAATCTATCATACAGGGGTGAAGCCCGGGATCAAAGGGGAAGTAGGTAAGGGTACCAGGGGGGTTCAAAAGGGAGAAACCCTCTTCTGCAGCGTTCTGGAAGAAGAGGTGGAAGTACTGAGGTCCGAAATGGAAAAAAGGCGACCAGGGTCTGCCGCGGGGTGGTGGATGTCAATGTCCCCGATGACCAGCGTCTGTGTAGCTGGTTGGGGAAATGCAGTCTTAGGAGAGATGGTTCGGCGAAAGACGGACCTGTCCCACGTACTATAAAGGTTTACAACCCTGACCTTGGTAATGAAGGAGTCAGGAAAGCTGCCAGACGAGTAGAGGTCAACCACCATCCACTCCATTGCCTCCGAGAAGACCGGGAGGACTGAAAACTGTTGAGTAGTTGAAAGGTGGAGGTAGCAGGCCACTCTTGGCTTGCCACCGTTGGGACAGTGGGGTAAAAAGGGTTTGAATCTGGCAAATGACAGAGGTCTGTTTCTGTGCAGGGGGGGGTCTTGAAGGGCAACCAGGATAGGGGGCAGATCCAGCAAAGAGAACGAATTAAAAAGGCAAAGAAACACATCGCAACTTCCCAAGCAGTTGTGTGGTAGAATGGAAATTAGGTTAGTGGAGCCCGCCGCCAGTGCGGAGCTCATGGGAGAGGTGTGACCAGCAATTACATGCCTTCCGGCGTCCCAGACTGGGCAAGAGGAGTGGGAGATTCCTGCCATGCGGGATTCGGCAGGGCACCTCCTTGGGGCTTTGGACAGGAATGGGGGGACATGTCGGTGGGCATCACCACGCCTAGCATGAGGTATTTCAAGAGCAAAGTGGGGCAGGAGGGATCATGTACTAGTGGAAAGACCTTCCCTGGAGTCGTTCGTCATGTCCATAGCTTCCTCATTCGGCGGAACACAGGATTCCCCATGGGCAGGAGGAGGGGGAGGTCTCGATGGGCACACTGTAGTGAAAGCCGGATGTGGGCCCATGGAGACCGCAAAAATCGAGGGGGAGGTTGGGCAGCAGTCGACCACTGCTCTGAGGTTACCGCCC
This sequence comes from Tuber brumale, assembly GCA_014065205.1. Lineage (NCBI taxonomy): Eukaryota > Fungi > Ascomycota > Pezizomycetes > Pezizales > Tuberaceae > Tuber > Tuber brumale. Next base: position 28,538 of record JACCEG010000056.1, read on the forward strand.
TTACGGCAGGTGGGATTCTGGCATCTCCGTGCCTCCTTTCAGAGGGAGAGGGCACAAATTGGACACACTGGATGGTCAATCTTGCATCTAGCGGAATGGTGTCTGTATTCCCCGCAATTACGTCATTGAGTGAGGCTGTTAGCCGAGTATGCTCTCTCGATCTTGCATCAAGAGGAGAAAAGGTAAGCATTGTCCAGCATTGTCACCTGATGTTCAGGAGCAACTATCACTACAACGGAGGACGCTTTTTTGAGGATTCTGGAGTCACGGTCGGGATTCAGGTAGTGAACTTAGATGACCTGGACGTTCTTGACGTTCAGGTTAGTGTTGCTGAGGAACTGCAAGAGGTCGTTGTCGTCCTCCAGAAGGTATGCAATAGGCAGGGAGTATATCGCCCGCAGGACCTCATTCAGGGCAGGGCAGAAAGGCAGCCACTGAGTTTCTTGGGTCAGAAAGGACCAGTTCAACTTGGCCATTAGGGCGTCGTAGTAGGGGGGATATGTGGGAGAGGGGACAAGCGGGGAGATAGCAAGAAGTGTGACTACTCTCCTCTCGTTGACCCGGGCAGAGAATGATAGTGGTAGGTTGCAGCCTGCTTCACGGAGGACAGAGGCAGCAATGTCTGGGAAGGAGGCAGCTAGACTGTCAGACTGGGGGTCTGGGAATGGGGAAGAACTTCATGTGAAGAAGCCTCTCTCAGGGGCTGGGAGACTCCTGGGGCCTTTTGAGCAGGCTGAAGTCCCCTATCCAGATGCAACCCAGGCAGCCGAAAGAGCACTCTTTGCTATGTTTTCCTTTCCTTTCTTTTTTTACACAGCTGGAGCGGCTGGAGCACAGGAAGGGCGGCTGACTGAGCCGTTGTTCATGGGACCGGGTTGAACTCGGAGAGGGTGAGGTACTTCCCTTCCCTGTATGTCTGGGCCTCCCAGGAGTGAGCGAATTTTGCCACATATGCGGCCGGGTCGCCGTACCAGTTTTGGTCTTTCGTGTTATCGCAGGGGATGTCCGCGTTGTGCCCATCCTCATAGAGGGGGATCAGCTTACCGGCGTGGGTTGTGGTGTGGGGGGGCGTGATGGTCTCTTTACCCTTGCGGGAAGGAGCTGCCCGAGCCATGTGGGTGACAAGCACTGCAGGCTTGGGGCGTTGGTGCGCGGGCTGCGGCTGGTGTGCTGGTTGAGGAAGGGGGTTGGCTATCCGAGATGCTAGGTCTCTAACCGACAGCTGGCAAGCGGAAAGTGCTGCTGCTGTAGTGTCATTCTGGTTGGGTGGAGCAGGGAGACGCAGGGGCTTTTCACTACTGGAGTAGAGTTCGTCGACTTGTCCTGATCAGCGAGCGCTTTCGATGGCAGGTTCATCAATTTGAGTGGAGATAGACCTTGAGGCGAAAAGTGAGGGGCGGAGGAGGGTGAGGATGACGGCCTCTCCAGGGGAGAGATTGTCAAACTCTGTAGAATTGATGGGCGAGAAGAGTTGGGTGGAGATTCCAGCGTCCCTCGAGGATCGTTCATGGAGCTCCGGGAGGAGGAGGATATGAGGGCATACTTCCTACCACCTCTCGGGAGATGCGGTAAACGTAGGGTTAACAGGCTTTATTGTTTACCGCAGGTGGTAACTGGTGAAGCAAACTCCGCAGTCTTTAACCAAAGTTGTAACCGGTACTGGTTACTGGTTTAGGATTTTCATATATCAGTTGATATTGTTTGAGTTTTGAATATGTTTCAGGAAACGAGGTGTGCCTCTAGCCTGATAGTATAGGGTTTGATACTCTATATGTTTT
>JACCEG010000056.1:39118-111723 GCA_014065205.1 Tuber brumale
TTTAAGACCTACCAAACATCTCGGAGACTTCAGTAGTTGCGATACAGTAAGAAGTCTATTCAACAACCTTGGCTAAAGCCTCCGGACTTTGATTCGCTAGTTACCACCTTGGTACAGAACAAAGCCCGTTAACCCTACGATTACCGCATCTCCCGAGAGGCGGTTACAAAAGTTGTTGAATAGACTTCTTACTATATCGCAACTACAGAAATCTCAGAGAGGTTTGTTAGATCTCAACTAAAAATTCTTGAAGCGAACTGACGAAAGTAACTGTTCGACCAGGTATATTGAAAACTCTGTCTGTCGAAGTCTGCTTCTTCTGATCGTGAAGAATAGCAGTTCTTAAATACACTTCTTTAGGCTACCAAGAGCCTTGTTCTCATAACCTATAAAACTCCAAAACAGTAACCTTGAAACAAAACATGAAACATATAGAGTATCAAACCGATACTTGAAACCAAACATAAAACATATAGAGTATCAACCCAATACTCGAAACCAAACATAAAACATATAGAGTATCAAACCCTATATTCTCAGGCTAGATGCACACCTCGTTTCCTGAAACAAAACATAAAACATATAGAGTATCAAACCCTATATTCTCAGGCTCGAGGCACACCTCATTTCCTTAAACAAAATATAAAACATATAGAGTATCAAATCGATACTTGAAAATCCTAAACCGGTAACCTGTACCGGTTACACCCAGAAAATAAAATAAAACCCTTATTTCAAAATATAACAAGGAAATTCCTAATCCTCGCTATCATAATCACAATTCAAATAAGGATCCCTAAATCCTTTATCAATTGGGGGTACATCAGAATAGCTTTCAAAGCCATCTTTAGTAGAAAAATAACATATAGGAATAAACTCAGAAAATACTGTAGGAAACTCATCTCATGGCATGTTATCTGTCCACCATGCCTGAACTAAATCCATCGCATATTCTAGTCCTTCCACCAGTTCCCAACTATTCTCGCTTGCTGCGGATCCTTTCCAACTAACCAAGAACTGTCTCTTTCCATATCGTTCCCTGTAATCGATGATTGATTGAACTTCCCATTCCTGTTCTTCGTTGATGAGAACGGGTGCTGGCTGCGCAAATGCTCGTCCTGGGAATTGGAAATCATCATTAGGGTGGTAAGGTCTGTCTATCGAAAAGTGGAATACTCCCTTCCTTCTTCGGTACATTCTTGCATCCATGCTAACCGTATAGTTCTAGGTGTGTTAGGCGAATTCAAGTACCGTAAAATGGCCTCACCAGCGTGGCTGCAATTTCCGCGATCTGCCAGATTCTGTCGCAAACTGGTCCCCAAAAACCATAATCCTTTCCCCAATCTCGACAGGTTTGTGTGAGTTCCTCTTCTTAGTTGCCACCCTGTTTGATCTTGCTCTAGCCAACCATAAGGCTTGATATACTGCATTTCTGATGTCCTGGTGTCGATTGTAGTAGTCATCGGATGCAGGTACTGTTGTAGAGTTGACTTTATAGGTATAGCGCAATTGGTATTCTTGTCCATACATGGCTTTGTCTGAAGACATTCCTATAGTATCTGAGTGACCTGCATTGAAGTAAGCTGTTACTTCAGGGAGGGAGGTAAGCCAGTTGGTCTGGTATGCATTGACAACATTCCTTAATGCTGTTTTCAGTTATCTGATCTTTCTTTCTGCTTGTCCATTGGTTTGGTGATGACCAGGCATGGCCATGATGTGTTCAACTCCCAGGGTCTTCAAGGTTTGTTTCAAAAACCGGGAGGTGAACTAAGGGTCAGCATCACTAACAATTGACGTAGGTCTTCCGTGACGGGTGAAAATGTGTTGACAGAGTAATTGCATTGTTGAGATCGCAATAGCATTTACTGATGTTAGTATAAGCCAGCTGTAACCAACTGCTCTATGTACTACTACCAATACAGAATCATATCCTTTCAGCTTAATGAAAGGCCCCGTGAAGTCGATACCATAGCTCGTAAATATCTCGGAGGGCAAGGTAAGCGAAAGTGTGTTGCCAGGAGGAAATGTAGTCCTGTCTCAATTCCGGTGACATATGTCACATTGCGGAATATAGTCTTTGAAGTCCTTCCTCATCTCCGGCCAGTAGATATATTGCGTTGCATACCCGAGGTTTCAATCAGCGCTATGGTGTCCTTTATTATGTATCTCACCTATCATCAGCTCTCTTAGTGTTTCTCCATTCACTGAATGACCCTTCAGAATGTAAAGGGAATCTTCTCGTCCTCTTGTGGTGGCGTAAAGTAGACCACTACGTATGTTGTAATATTGCAGCATTCCGTTGCACGAGGTGTGGTTGGAATCCTTCGCTAGTTGGTACATAGGGTCATACCTATATCCTTTGATCATCTGTCTCCTCCAAATGTTTTTCATATCATCCACTCCTTGGATGATATCCCTTTCATCCACCACTCTTTCGAATACTGTTATTTCCTCTTCCTCATCAGGTGTTTTATAAACTTGGTAGAGCTCACGTTTCTCGTGAGGTAGGGATGGCGGTTCCACTACTGCAACCTTGTTCAGGTATGCGAGAGGTCCTCCTTATAGGGGTTCATGGTAGGGATGTTCCAGAGACTCGGAATCGTGATGTTTGGTAGAGGGAGAAACACGTCCTAATGCTTTTTTAACGGGCTGCATGATGGCACAGATGTCGAGGCGGGGGCGTGATGCATGGGTATCTTTGTCACTGGAATCATCGTCAGTGTTAGGGGGAGTTTCAATAACCGGCGCACTGCTGCAGGGGGAGCAGAGTAGATTTTAGTCTTCGGTTTCAATTCCTCGTGGTCAGGACCACAGGGTATGTCGCAAAATGCCCAATGCATGGTTGCATGTTCAAGTTCCTCCTCACTCCTACTACTGGTATAACTTCCATGATCTCCGCAATTGTTTAGGGGTTCAGCATTTCTGTAATCGTTCGCATCTAGCTGTGCTTGCTCCAGGCTGCAGTCACTTCCACATTCTGAATGAGCACCAATGTGCTCAACTGTGAGGGCTTTAAAGCGAGACATTTCGTTTTCAATAGTAGGTTCTTCACAAGAAAGAAAAGATAAAATAAATGACGTAGTAGGCGAACTTTCTTCTTGTATGTGATCGTTTGCAGTATGTGGGTAATCATCATTCTCATCATAAAGACGGGATAATGCATCGGCTAAATAGTTCTATTTTCCTGGTCTATACACTATTTCACGGTCGTATTTTCCAATGAACACTCTCCATCGCAGTTGTTTCTTAGTGGGTGTTCTGCTCATCTTGAGGTATGTCAGAGATAGATGATCTGTGACGATAGTAAACTTGCTTCCTGCAAGTATGTGATGAAATGCCATCAGTGCATCGACTATCGCTAAAGCTTCTTTGTCGGTTGTGCCATAATTCATTTGGGCATCAGAGAATTTCCTCCTGTGAAGTGACACTGCTCTGGCATTCTCGGGAGTTTCTCCTTGTCCTACCCTTGCTCCTAACCCTGTGTTAGATGCATCGGTTATTAGCCATATTGGAAATGGTGAATCATATTGTAAAGGTTTCATAACGTCGTATTTTCAAACACTTTGCTTAACATTTTCCATGGCTTGGTCTTGGGTGGTGGTCTATACAAATTCTGCCGTTCTGGTGAGTTCCTTTAAGGGTGATGTAATCGTTGCAATGTGTGGCAAAAACTGACTAATGTAGTTAACCGTTCCTAGAAATTCCCATAACTGTTTCTTGGTTTATGGCATAGTCCATTCTTCAATCTTTGCTATCTTTTCCGGTGCTGGTGAGAGTCCTTCGTCCTTGACAATATTGCCTAATACTTCTATACTGGCGGCGAAGAATTCTGATTTCTTCCTGCTTCCACAGAACCGAGCCTCTTTGCGCTTGTCACAAATCAGAGATATGTGTTTTAAATGTTCCGACTCTGTATCGGAAAATATGAGTATGTCATCAATATACACACACATGAACCATCCCAGCTAGTCGGTAAATAAATCGGACATAATGCGCATAAATGTTCCTGATGCCTTCATATCTCCTTGTAGCATTACTTTACTAACAAAGCATCGAAATGGTGTTTTGAAAGCGTTCTTGCTCACATTCTCTGGTTCTACTCTCATTTGTAAGTAGGCATCACTAAGATCGATTTTGCTTCGGTATTTTCCTTTTCCTACAGCACATAGAATCATTGTTTGGTTAGGAATAGTTTTAACATCCTTAATCATTATCTTATTCCTTGTTGTGAGGTCCACTAATGGTCTCATACGTTTCTTATCTTTCTTTTCCTGAGCAAATATGGGTGCTGCCGATGAAACTGCTTGTTGCTTGATAATTCTGGCTTTCTCCTTTTCTCTTAGCCATATGCTCATGTCTGTTGCTTATCGTTCCAGTATCGAGCAAGTGGGTAATGAGCACTGCTCTATTCCTGGTTGCAGATCTATCTTATGATGGATCTTTCTTAGGGGTGGTAAATCTTCCGGTATTTCATTGGGAAATACTTCCGGGTGTTGGCTCATGACATCTTCAGTGCTGATCAGTACTGCTCGGATCATACCACTAGCAGGTTTGCAAACAATATGAACATTCTCTATTGGAAAAAGGATAGCTAATTTGCCACATTCGATTTGAGCTTGATGTTCCGGGAAAGGCATTTCTATTAGTGTATCATATTTTGCTAGGTTGCCAACCAACATCCCAGTTCCTGGTACACTCAACCTTCCTGCTGATATGTTCACGGAACATTCTTTATGACCTTCGGACCATGATCCTTTCATTGCTAGGTGTATTCTGATCAGAGTCTTCAATTCCTGACAAGGAATTCCATGCGTGGTCACAAAGGTAGCGCTATTTAGGTTTGCCCCTATCGATCCGGTATCAAACAAGACTCTGGCTTCTTTGCCATTGATGTGCATTGTTCTGGCGAGAGGGTCATGGGGTTTGACGTCTGTTGGTCTAGTGGCCATTGTGATGATGTCTTCCTCTTCTTCCTCAATTTCCATACCATTGATAAACACCTCTTCTGCTAACTGTTCTTGTTCCATTCTGTTGGAAGTGACTTCTTTCTTCACCTTACCCTTGCCCTTGCCTTTGCCCTTGTCATCTTTGCTAGGACAGTCTATTGCTAGATGTCCTTTACCTGCGCAGGTATAGCAAAGACCCTTTTCTTTTCGTTCCTTAGGTTTAGAGTGGGGCTTGTTGCTAGTTTTCTGATTGTCTTTCAGCCCTTCTTGTTTGGACATGAATTCTTTTGCTGGTTTCTCAAACCTTTCCTTCCCATAAGCACCAGTGCTTTTTAGGGTAGTATCTATCCTCTTTGCACTTTGTATAGCTTCCATAATGGTATCTGTTTCTACATGCTGTAATTCTGCTTCTTGTCGTAGCCTTAGGTGCAGGCTATTAAAGAAGTATTGAATGAAAGCATCATCGCTTATGGTGTTTGCAGGTAGGTGTGATCAGAACATCAGCAAGTCAGTTGCTACAGTTGATATTCTTTGTATCTTGCCATTATACATTTGCGTGATTTCAAGGAATTTGTAGTAGGTATAATCTTTCTGTTTCGAGGATTGGAATCTTTCTCGCAGGAATCCAACCAGGTCTTCTCTGGTCATGTTTGCACCCAAATGCTCAGTTGCCTGGAAAGCAGCTTCTTGAGCTCGTCCTACAGTATAGAGGATCCAATAGTTTCCTCCACTATCATCCCTTGTTCGCAACGCATTTAGGGGAAGATATAACTGTACTGCGTTATACTATCTATCGAATGCTTTTGGTTTGAGGTTATCTCCTTTATCAGCAAACTTACTAGGTGAAGGTACTTTGATGCTGAGTTTAGCCGTAATGACTGGGTTAGGTCTGGGAGTTGGTGGTGTTGGAACCCCTGGTCCTGGCACTTCTGGTCCTGCTGGACCTACTTCAGAAGCCATATCATGTGATCCTTTGTCGCTATTAGAGCTATTTGGGTCGTTGCTCGATAGTGCTGAAGGTACCTGTGTACCTGTAGGCTTTCATGGGGATCCAGGATACTCTGCGGGGGTAGTGGTTGGCAGTTCTAATCGATGTTGCAATGATCCTCCTGCTGATTGTTCAGCAGCCTCTCTTGCTAGCTGCTGAGCAGCAGTATCGCTTGTCGCTTGTTCTTTTGCTGGAGTCTTGGTGAACGGTCCTTTGGAATCCCTGGTGCGCTGTTGAGAACCTTTCTCAGGGGCCTTGCCCTTACTTGGTCCTGAAATGCCTTCTATCTTGATAACTTGCGGAAGTTAAAAAAATGTAATCGCCTCACAGGAGATGCGGTAAACCTTGGGCTAACGGGCTTTGTTCTTTACCCCAGGTGGTAACTAGCAAAGCAAAGTCCGGAGGCTTTAACCGAACTTGTTGAATAGACTTTTTACTATATTGCGAATATTGAAGTTTCAGAGACATTTGCTAGAGCTCAACTAAAGATTCTTGAAGCGAACTGAAGAAAGTAACTGTTCAACCAAGTATATTGAAAACTGTATCTGTCGAAGTCTGCTTCTTCTGATCCTGAAAAATGGCAGTTCTTAAATAGACTTTTTTAGGGTACCAAGAGCCTTGTTCTCATAACCTATAAAACTTCAAAACAGTAACCTTAAAACAAAACATGAAACATATAGAGTATCAAACCGATACTTGAAACCAAACATAAAATATATAGAGTATCAAACCCTATATTCTCAGGTTAGAGGCACCGCTTATTTCCTGAAACAAAACATTAAACATATGGAGTATCAAACCCTATATTCTCAGGCTAGAGACAGACCTTGTTTCCAGAAATAAAACATAAAACATATAGAGTATCGGATCGATACTCGAAAATCCTAAACCAGTAACCTGTACCGGTTACAGTACTCCTGATACTGAGTAGTGTTCAGAGGGGGGAAGGGGAACTGAAGCCATACCTGTCGTGACAGGGAGGCCTTGGCGTAAGGATCTTTAGAATAGCTAGGACTTATGGGCACATCGGATGCTGATGGTGTTGAAAATGAGGGGGAAATCTAGGGGCGGGGAAATAGGGGAAGTGGAGCGTGGCCCATCTGCGGGACCACTTTTTTTTTCTCTTTTTGTTATTTTTTTATAATCAATTTTATTCTGTGTTTAAGGTATACCGTCCGCATGCAGCGCAAGCTATGGTAGACACAAAAACCGCCTCCCCTACGCCAGCCCAAAGCAGACAGAGAAAAAACCGTCAATAGATCCGTACAGAAAGGCGCACTGGCAGACAGGACCGAAACCCTACAACATGACACCTCCCACCCAAACCCTGCGCTGTCGCAAAAAACTCCCCCACGCCGCAACTTGTAGTATACAGAAACGGTAAAGACAGTAAAGGAAAGCCACTCAAGCCCATCAGAATACAAGAAACCCCACTTCCCGACTGTGGTCTAAACCCCATACCAAAAGTCGCCCCAAATTGTCTTAACACGGTGAAATAGTGCTACCTACTACAAATAGATATTGACAGCTAAGGGAGATACCCAACGAAGTGGAAGGGAAACTGAGGGGAGAAAAGCCCCAGCGGAGGAAAAAAAGGAACGCATGGCAGGGCACAGATACCAGTGCCATCCAGAACGGGAAGCCCGGTGAAGACACCCGAAGGGCATCGAGGCAAGCCGGTGTAGCAGTAGGGTGCAAGCCAAGCGAGGGTGTAGCAGTAGGGTAGAAGCTGATCCAACAGGCAGGTCAGGAAGGAAACCAAACTCGACCATGTCAACTGTCGGTAATCGTGTTCGTGTCTTTCTAGGTGGACCACACGGGTAGAGGGCAAGCGATCTTACTGCGTCTCTCATCTAGTCCCTTGTTCTACGAGAGATAGTGTCACTTAGTAGATGGGATACCACCACTTAAGACAACTGTGGCGAGGGGCGAGATCAACCAGCGGGCCTGTCAGAGAGCTCTCGCCTGCCGCAAACTGTGTTCCCAGCGGTCTCTAGCATGGGAAGTAAATGGTCACCGATGGTAAGCAGGGGCCACCTAAAGTGAGGAGAGAGGGGTGGATACGCAGCGCGAAAGGCGTACCGGAACCCAGAGGAAGGAAGGCCTCAATGCGTAAAAAAGTGAAAGAGGGCAGTGGGAGGAGGTGGATGGCTGTCACTCCTAGGCTGAAGCCATTATGGGAGGAGAGGGGGGGGTGGGGGGGGGTTTGTGAGATCCCAAGCATTGAGGTTGATTTCAAGCGCGAGGAAAATAGAGGAGACAGAGGATGCCCTATCCACTGGACCCTTTTCTTTTCTTTTCTTTTGTTTTCTCTTTTTTTTTTATCATCCTGTATTCATTGTTTACGGTACAAGAACTTGCATACAGCACTAGCTATGGTTTAAACAAAACCTCAATCTCAAACTTTGCAACCACAAAAGAAAAACTTGCACTAAAAATATGAAATCCTTCTAGTGGTGTCGGAATAGCTGACACAAAATCTGCAGGAACTAAAGCAAAAAAGTACTAAAGTCATAACGGAAAATAAATAAACCCAACCGAACCAACCAGAAAAACTGCAAGTCCCAGGTGGTCGGGCCAACCAAGGAAATAGGCTGCGCACTCTCAGGGTCTGAAGCTGTGAATTGGGAGTTGTGCGCTGCGGGAGGCGGGCTCAGGAGGGGGGTCCTAGGATGCAGGTAGGATGCCAGGGGGAAAGCCTGTGGCGGTCACGGTTTGGTATTTCGCCAGAGAGCGGAGAGATCCTCTGGTGGTCCCGAGTGGGCTGTCCACGCTGACATCTGTGACTCCGTGGAGGTGGCGCTCATGAGGCCTTTTGCGGGACTCGCAGTATAGGATGGCATGAGCAACGTCTTCTTCATCCTCCTCGCACTTGGTGCAGAGGGTAGAGGGGTTCTCGTTGAACCAGGAGGGGTAGGCAGCTAGGTACCTCTTGCCCGCCCGCATTTGGTAGATCCTACCGGCAATCAACCTCCTCAAGTCCATAAAAGGGTGGGGGGAGAGGGACACAACGTAAGGGTAGTATGGGGGGGGAATCTGGTGGCCCAGTCCCTGATGAGTGCATTTCTCACTTGTGACTTGATCACCTCACAGGACAGGAGTCACTCTTTCAAAGGAACCGGTTTTGGAGGAAGAAGGTCTGGTGAGGCCACTGGAACAGGGCCCGAGGCATCAATGAATGGGAGGGTGCGGTGAGCAAGCGCGACCAGTGGAAGCTGCTTGCGTATAGGGGGACAGGGGGGGTGTTGTTTTCCAGAGGAGCGGGGCGTAGACAGATGACAGGCCCCTGGTGAAGTGACAGTGGTCCTCCAGAACCTAGAATGGGGAGGAGGTAGGGAAGAATGAATGGAGTCTGGCAGTCACCAGGTTGGCCGCGGGGGGGAGGCACATAAGACGGATGGCGGCCAGTGTCTGCCAGTGGAGGACTAAAGGTGGGAGGGGAGGGAGAGCCGATTCACATGCCAAGATGCCTACCAGAGTTGAAGAAAAGGAGTGTGTTACCTACCTTTGGACAGATCTGCAAAAGACGGACATCCTGTCTAGGAAGGTAAGACTCAGGGAGAAGAGGTCCACTGAATAGAAGAGGATGGGAGAGATGCGGGTGGATGCCAGGCGATGGCAGAGGAAGGGAGGGAGGCCTTTAGCGAGCCTGGAAAGTCTTTTGATTGTTGCGAAGGCCTCTTGGGCCAGTGCAAGTCTCCTGGTAAAGTGTGAGGTGGTCCCTTTGGTGCATGAAGTGGGCGAGGGCTCGAACCAGTATCCAAGCCATCGTATCACTTAGGAGGGACGAAAGAGGTGCCCATCTAACAAGACGGGGATCGCCGGAAGGCGGAACTTTTGTGCTGGGGTCACCCGGCGCATGAGCTCTATCCTAGGGATCGAGAAGGACACCACCAGCCTACCAGCCTTGGCCTGGATAATACTGCTGATGCCTTGTAGCCTGTGGATATTTTTCTGATAGGAACCTGAGGTGACCGTGACCGCGAAATCCTCCACATAGGAGAGGATGGGGCCGCGATGGACTGGGAAGTGGAGGGTCAATACGTAAATGAAGAAAATGAGTGCGGAGATTGGAGAGCCTTTGGGCGTAGCTACCGATACCGGGAAGAAAGCTTGCGGGGCCACCTGGAAGACCAGGCGGCCAGAGTGCCAGCGGAGGAAAGACCATATCTATGAGACTATGTAAAGGTTGACTGCCATAGTGGCAAGCCTGTCGCACAGTAAGGGGGCCGAGACATTGTCGAAGCCACCCTTGATGTCAAGGAATTGCGTTGAGACCTTAACCTTGGAGCACACAAAAAGCTGAACCTTGTGAGAGAGAGTCGCTGCCACATCGAATGTGCTCAGACCGGGGAGGGATCCAGTTAGGTTGGGGAACAAGAAACCCAAAAAGCGGGCTAGAGCCGATTGACCGGTTGCCATGACCCTCCTATTGATCTTAGATACCATCTCCCCGAGGGTAATCATTCAGAACAAGGCCGGCATGTTGTAGGAGGGCTTGCCCAGCTTGTGCAATACAATGCCAAGGGCTTTTTTCAGGAAGTGAGGATGGTGTCCACATCGAATAATGGGGTCGAGGAGAGATGTCAGGATGTTGGCGTTCAAAGAGTGGATCCTGCCTATCTACTGGACTTTTTTTTACTTTTTTTATTTTATTTTTTATTTTTTATTTTTTAGATCTTTTTTTTTATCATCATTTATGCATTGTTCGCGGTACAAGAACTTTCATGCAGCGCTAGCTATGGCATAAACAAAACCTTAATCTCAAACACACAAACACGAAAGAAAAACTCCGACCACAATACAAAATCCTGCTAGTAGTGTCCGATAGCCAACACGAAATCCCCTGGAACTAAAGTAAAATATTTCCAAAATCATGACGAAAAGTAAATGCAAGCAGCAACCTAGGAAGCAGTAAACGTCGGGCGGACCAGACCGGGAGGTGGGCGCTAAGTTTCAGGGCTTGAAGCTGTAAATTGGGAGCCCCGTGTTGTGGGGAGTGGGCTCTGGAGGGGGGTCCCAGCCTGCAGGTGGCATGCCAGGGGGAATGCCGGTGGCAGTTATGTTGAGGTACTTCACCAGTGAGTGGAGGGAGTTTTTATCGGTCCATAATGGGCGGTCTCTCCTGATGTCTGTGAGCCCGCGGAGGTGGCACTCACGAGGCTCTTTGCGAAACTCGCATTTAGGATGGCATGAGCGAAGTCCCCCTCATTCTCCTCGCAGTGGCGGCAGAGGGTGGAGGGGTTGTCAGTGAACCAGGAGGGGCGGGCGGTGAGGTCGCTCTTACTAGAGCGCATCTGGTGGATCATACCTGAAATAAACCTCCGCAAGCCCATAAAAGGTTGGGGCTTTAGGGACACGGCGTAAAGGTAGTAAGGGGGGGGTGGAATTGGGTGGCCCAATTCCTGGCTAGTGCATTTCTCAGTCGTCACTTGATCGGCTTGTAGGATGGGATTCTCTCTCTCAAGGGAAGCTGTTCAGGAGGAAGAAGGCCGCGTGAGGCCGCCCGGATGGGGCCCGCGGTGTCAATAAACTGTCGGGTGTGATGAGCAATTGCGTCCCGTGAGAGGTGCTTGCGTATAGGGGGACAGGGGGGTGCGGTCTTCCCGAGGAGTGGGATGTAGGGGGAAACCAGGCCCCTGGTGAAGTGGCGGTGGTCCTCTGGTGCCCTGACTGGTGAGGAGATGGGAAAGGATGAATGGAGTGTGGAAGTCACCAAGATAGCTACGGGAGTGAGGCATATCAGGCGGACGGCCACCAGCCTTTTTATGTGGAGGACTAGGGTGGGAAGGGGGGGAGAGCCGATTCACATGCCAAGATTCGCGCCGGGGTTGATGAAAAGCAATTCGTCACCCACCTCAGGACAGATTTCCTGAAGATGGACATCCTATCCAGGAGGGTAAGACACGGGGAGAACTGGTCTGCTCCAAAGAGGAGCATTGGAGAGATGATGGAGGATGCCAAATAATGGCGTAGTAAGGAGGGGAGGCCCTTACCAGGCCTGGAAAGTCCTTTAATGGTCACAAAGGCCCCTGGGGCCAGGGCGAGTCTCCTGGTAAAGTGTGAGGTGGTGCCTTCGGTGCTCGAAGTGGTTGAGGGTTCGAACCAGCATCCAAGCGATCGTACCAATTTGGAGGGACGAAGGAGGTGCCTGTCCAACAGAACTGGGATTGAGAGGAGAGTGACCTTTTGCATGGGGGTCGTCCAGTGCATGAGTTCTGTCTTCGGGACCGAGAAGGTCGCGTCCAGCCTGCCAGCCTTCGCTTGAAGCAAGCGGGTGATCCCTTGCCACCTTTGGACATTCTGCCACTACGGGCCAGAGGTGACCGTGACAGCGATGTCGTCTACATAAGTGAGGATGAGGTCCCGTGGGACTGAGAAGTAAAGGGATGAGACGCAAATGACGAATAGGATGGGGGAGATCGGGGAGCCCAGGGGCGTGGCGACCGAGACTGGGGAAAAGACCTGGGGTGCCCCTTGGAAGACCAGGTGGCAAGAGCATCTGTGGAGGAAAGATCTTATCCACGAGACTATGTAGGGGTTGATTGCCCTAGTGGCAAGCCTGTCGCATAGTAAGAGGGCTGAGACATTGTCAAAACCACCCTTGATGTCAAGGAAAAGAGTCAAGGCCATAACTTTGGGGCACATGAAAGGTTGAACCTCATGAGAGAGGGTTGCAGCTGCCTCAAAGGCACTCAGACTGGGGAGGGAACCAGCTTGGTGGAGGGACAAGAGGCCCAGGATGGGGGCGAGAGTGGAGAGGTGGGTCACCATAATCCCGTCGAGGATCTTGGAGACCGTTTCCAATAGGACGATGATGCGGAAGAAGGCTGGCATGTCGTAGGAGGGTGTTTCTGGCTTGTTAAGCACAATGCCACTGGCTGTCTTCAGGGAAGGAGGGTGGTGTCTGTACTGGACAAGGGGGATGAGGATATATGTTAGGATGCTGGGGTTCAAAGAGTGGATCCTCTTCTACACAGAGTAGGAGATCTAGTCTGGACAAGAGGCAGAGGATGAGGGAAGATTCCAGAGGGCAACAGTTACTTCCTTTGTCAACAGTGGTAGAACATCGCTGAACTCCCGTAGGATGGCTGCGGGACGTGATGACCCTCTTTCCGGGAAGAAGTGAGAGAGAAGGGCTTTGTTTATGTCCATGGGGTTGCCGGCCCAGGGTATCTGAGGGAACCTGTCTGGAGGCCTTCCGCAGGTATAGTGTTTCACAGTCCAGAGCGTCTGCGTGGGGGCCAATTTCAGGAAATTATTCCCGTATGCGGTTTTGGCTTTCTTTATGGCCTTGAAGTATAAAAGGCGCACATCACTGCACTGCTACTTTGACAAGGGGGGGAGGTCGAGCCACACCGACCGAACCATTGAGTGAAATAAAGCTCTCTGTGCTGTGAGGTTTGGGATCCACCAGGGCTTGGACCTGTGGAAGGGTCTCTTTTCCGGGGTATGGAGCTTCAGGATGGCCATCAGTCTGCCAAGCACAGTGTCGAACCAAGCGGGGAAGGAGTGGAGTGTCAGGAGGGGCGGCGGGTGCTCAAACTTGATGGCTTTTATTTCTCCCACAAGAGAGAGCCAGTCCGTCTTTGTCCACGCGGGAGCGGGAAGGTGTGGGTGGCCCAGAGGTTCTTATAGGGTTATAAGGATAGGAATGTCGTCCGAGCCAGTGGGGAGAAGGTGGGTGTCCCATGACTGGAAGTTGGGGGACAGTGCGGCATTAGCGAAGGATAGGTCTATTATGGAGGGGCGTAGTACGGAATAGAAGGGGAAGTAGGTAAGGGTACCAGCTGTGTACACAAGGGAGAAACTATCGTCGGCGGCCTTCACGAAGAAGGTTGTGGAAGAGCTGAGGTCCGAAACCCAGAAAAGGCGACCAGGGTTGGCCGAGGGGTGGTGAATACTGAAATCTCCAATGACCAGCATCGGTGTGGCGGTGTGGGGGAATGCAACCTCAGGAGGGATGGTTCCGCAAAAGGGGGAGCTATCCCAGATACTATAGAGGTTTACAATTTTGAACTTGGTGACAAAGGAATCAAAGAAACCAACAGAGGAGTGGAAGTCAACAGCCATCCAGTCCGTCGTATCCGAAAAGACCAGGAGGACTGAAAACTGTGGAATAGCGGAAAGGTTAAGCTAGCAGGCCACTCTGGGCTTGCCACCACGAGGGCAGGGGGGCAGAAAGGGCTTAAACCTGGCGAACGACGGAGGTCTGTTCCTGTGCAGGGGGGGGTCTTCCAGGACACCTTGGGCAGGGGGGAAATCCAAAAGAGAAAACGAATTAAAAAGGAAAAGAAACTCATCCCAGCTTTCTAAGCAATTGTGTGGTAGAACAGATATGGGGTTATGGGAGCCCACTACCAGCGCAGAACTCACAGGAAAGATGTGACCAGCCATTAGATGCCTTCCGGTGACTGACGCTGGGGGAGAGGAGGGGGAGATTCCTGCCATGCAGGGTTCCACCAGGCACCTCCTTGTGGTTTTAGGGCAGGGATGGGGGGACGTGTTGGTGGGGCATAACCACGCCTAGGACAGGATGTCTCAAGAGCGAAGGGAGGCAGGAGGGATCGTACACTAGTTGAAGGACCCTCACTGAAGTCGTTCCTAGTATCCATAGCTTTCTCATTCTGCGGAACAGAGGACTCTCCAGGGGCAGGAGGGGGGGCAGGACTCACTGGGCATTCTCTAGTGAAAGCCGGGTGTTGGCCTTTGCAGACTGCACACAACGAGGAGGAGGTTGGGCAGCAGTCGACCACTGCTCAGAGGTTACTGCCCTTAGGGCAGGTAAGGTTCTGGCATCTGTATGCCTGCTTTCGGTGTGAAAGGACGCAGATTGGACAGACTGGGTGGTCAATCTTGCATCTAGCTGAATGGTGTCCGTATTCCCAGCAATTATGGCATTGAGTGAGGCTGTTAGCCGAGTACGCTCTCCCGATCTTTCATTGAGAGGAGAAAAGATAAGCGTTGCCTAGCGTTGTGGCCTCATTTTCAGAGGCAACCATCACAACAACTGAGGTTGCCTTTTTGAGGATTCTGGATTCTCAGTCGGGATTCAGGTAGTTGGCGGAGAGGACCTGCATGTTCTTGACATTCAGGATGGTATTGATGAGGGACTTCAGGAGGTAGTCATCCTCCTCTGGAAGGTATGCGATAGGGAGTGAGTGTATTACCAGCTGGACCTCGTTGGGGGCAGGGTGGAAAGCAAGCTACGGAGCGTCCCCGGTTGGAAAGCACTGGTTCAGCTTGGCTGTGAGAGCATCGTAGTAGGGGGCATATGTGGTAGAGGGGACAAACAGGGAGAGGGCAAGAAGCGTAACTGCTCCCCTGTCATTGACCGGGGCAGAGAAGGATGAGAGTAGGGTACAGCCTGCTTCCTGAACGACGGAGGCAGTAATATCTGCGAAGGAGACAGGTAGGCGGTCAGACTGGGAGCGTGGAAAAGGGGAAGACCTTGGAGCAAAGAAGAGTCTCTCAGTGGCTGAGAGGCTCCTTGGCCCTTTTGAGGGGGCAGGAGGGGCCGCCCCAGATGCTACCTGGGCAGTCGTGGGACAGTTCTTTCCTTTCCCTGCTTTTCCTTTCTTCTTTTGTCCAGCTATAGCGGCCTGAGCATAGGAGGAGGCGCCGGACTGAGCCCACATTTGTGGAACAGGGTGGAACTCCTGGAGGGAGGGGTACTTCCAGTCCCTGTATGTTTGGGTCTGTCAGGAGCGAGACAATTTTGCTGCTTATGCGGCTGGGTCACCGCACCATTTCTGGTCTTTCGTGCGCTAGCAGGGGATGGCCATGTCACCCCCACCCTCATAGAGGGGGGTCAGCTCATCGGCGAGGGTTACAGTAGAGGAGGACATGGCGGGCTCTTTACCCTTGATGGAAGGGGCTACCTGGGTCATGTGGGTGACTAGCACTGCAGGCGTCAGGTGCTGGGGTGGGGGCTGTTGGTGGCGTGCTGGTTGAGGAAAGAGGGTGGTCAGCCAAGATGGTAGGTCTCGAACTGACAGCTGAAGGGCGGAGAGTGATGCTGTTATTGTGTCATTCTGGTTGGCGGGGCAGGAGGGCGCAGGGCTTTCTCAGTACTGGAGTAGAGCACGTCGACTTGTCCCAAAAGGCGAGCGAATTCGAGGGCCAGTTCGTCGATTTGAGTGGACATAGACCTTGATGCTAAAAGTGAGGTGCATAGGAGGGGGAAGATCACATCCTCCCCAGGGGAGAGGTTGTCAAGTTCCGTGGAACTGATGGCTGGGAAGAGTTGGTTGTAGATTCCGGGGTCTGTCGAGGAACGTTCGTGGAGCTCCAGGAGAAGGGGGACAGCAGGGCGCACTCCTGATGCAAAGGAGGGTTCGGAGGATCGGAGGGGAACTGAAGCCGCTCATTTTATGACAGGGAGGCCTCGGCCTTATTGACTTTAGGATAACGTGAACATATGGGCACACCGGACGGTGATGGAGTTGAAGATGCGGAAGAAATGTGGCATGGGGAACATAGCGGAAGCGGAGTGTGGCCTATCTACTGGACCTTTTTTTCTTTTTTTCTTTTTTATCATCAACTATTCATTGTTTACGGTATGAGAACTTGCATGCAGTGCTAGCTATTGCATAAAGAAAACCACAATCTGAAAAGTGACAAACACAAGAGAAAACCCACTCCAAAAATATAAAATCCTTCAAGTGGTGTCTGATAGCTGACACGAAATCCCAAGGAACTAAATCAAAAAAATTCAAAAATTATAACGAAAAAGAAATCCACCCATTTAATGACGAAGTTGCAGTTGTCAGGCAGGTCAAAGCTGGAGGTAGGCATCGCACCCTTAGGGCTTGCTGCCATGAATCGGAAGCTCGGTATTGCTAAAAACGGGGGCGAGAGGGGGATCCCAGGATGCTGGGGGCAGGCCACGAGAAAAGCCGGTATCGGCTACGTTGGGGTACCTTGCTAGGGAGCGCAGAGAATCTTGGTTGGTCCACAGTGGAGTGTCTCCGCCAACTTCTGTGAGCCGCAGGAGGTGACCCTCATGAGGTTCTTTACGGGACTCGCCGTATAGGATGGCATGAGTGAAGTCCTCCTCATCCTCCTCGCAGCAGTGGCAGAGGGGGGAGGAGTCGTCAGTGAACCAGGAGGGGTGGGGGGAGCGCTAGCTGTTACCCGTGCGCACCTGGTGGATCCTTCCCGCAATAAGCCTCTGCAAGCCCATAAAAGGGTGGGGCGAGAGGAAGGCAGCGTAGGGGCGGTAGGGGGGGGGGGGGAATTGGGTGGCCCAATCCCTGGCCGGAGCACTTCTCAGTCACGACTTGATCGATTCGTAGGACAGGATTCTCTCTCTCAAGGGAAGCTGTACAGGTGGAAGCAGGTCGGGCGCAGCCACGGGATTGGGGCCCGAGGAGTCCATAAATACAAGGTCGCAGTGAGCAAGCGAGTCCAGCAGGAGGTGTTTGCGTATAGGAGGACAGGGGGGTGTGGTCTTCCAGAGGAGTGGGGCGTAGACTGATGACAGGCCTAGAGTGAAGTGGCGGTGGTCCTCCAATGCCTGAAAAGATGAGGAGGTGGGAACGGACAAATGAAGCCTCGCAGTCGCCAGGTTGGCTTCGGGTGGGAGGCACACTATGTGGACAGTGGCCAGTCTCTGTCAGTGGAGGACCAAAAGCGGGAGGGGGAGAGACCCGCTTCATATGCCAAGATGCCAACCGGATTTGAAGAAAAGCAGTTTGTTACCCACCTCTGGACACACCTCCAAAAGACGGACATCCAGTCAAGGAGGTTGAGGCGTGAGGAGAAGAGGTCGGCTCCATAAAGGAGGGTCGGGAAGATGAGGGAGGATGCCAGTGGATGGCAGAGGAAGTGGGGGAGGCCCTTACCAGGCCTGAAAAGTCTTTAAATTGTCGTGAAGGCCTCTTGAGCCAGGGCGAGTCTCTTGGTGAACTGTGAGGTGGTGCCTTGGTTGCCTGAGGTGGATGAGGGCCCGAAACAGTACCCAAGCCAATGCATTAGCTTAGAGGGACGAAAGAGGTGCCTATCTAACAAGACTGGGATCGCAGGAGGATGGGCCTTTTGTGTTGGGGTCACCCAATGCATAAGTGCGGTCTTAGGTATCGAGAAGCCCATCACCAGCATACTTGCCTTGGCCTGAAGAACACTGGTCATGCCTTGAAGCATTTGGATGTTCCTCCGATAAGAACCTCAGGCGACCGCGATCGCGAAATTGTCCACATAGGAGAGGATGAGGCCCCAATGGACTGGGAAGTGGAGGGACGATAGCTAGATGACGAAAAGGAGCAGGGAGATTGGAGAGCCCTGGGGCATGCCCACTGATACCGGGGAGAAGACTTGAGGGGCTCCCTGGAAGACCAGGTGGCAAGAGCTGCCATGGAGGAAGGACCTTATCCACGAGACCATGACAGGGTTGACCACCTTAGTGGCAAGCTTATCGCATAGTAAGGGGGTTGAGACATTGTCGCAAGCACCCTTGATGTCGAGAAAAAGTGTGGAGACAGTACGCTTGGGGCGCATAAAAAGCTGAACCTCATGAGTGAGGGTAGCCGCCACGTCAAAAGTGCTCAGACTTGGGAGGGAACCAGTTTGGTGGGCGGACAAGAGGCCCAAGAAGGGGGTGAGAGCAGACAAGTGGGTCGACATGATCCTCTTGCGGATCTTGGGGACCGTCTCTAGTAAGTCAATGATGTAGAATGAGGGCAGCGTATCGTAGGAGGGCTTTCCTGGATTGTTAAGCACAATGCTGCTGGCTTTCTTCAGGGAGGGAGAGTGGTGTCCGTACTGAACGAGGGGGCCCAGGATGGATGTCAGGATGCTGGCGTTCAAAGAGTGGACCTTTTTCCAGACAGAGTAAGGGATCTGGTCTGAACCGGGAGCGGAGAATGAGGAGGAGTTTCGGAGGGCAACTGGTATTTCCTCCCCCAACAGTGGTGGAACGTCCTTGAACTCCTGCAGGATGGCTGGTGGGCGTAAGGACTTCCTATCTGGAAAGAAGTGAGTGAGAAGGGCTTTGTTTATACCCATAGGGCTGTCAGCCCTGGGTATCTGTGGGAACCTGTCTGGGGGCCTGCGGAAGGCGT
The DNA here is from genome assembly GCA_014065205.1 of Tuber brumale. Classification (NCBI taxonomy): domain Eukaryota; kingdom Fungi; phylum Ascomycota; class Pezizomycetes; order Pezizales; family Tuberaceae; genus Tuber; species Tuber brumale. The sequence goes on from JACCEG010000056.1 coordinate 58,114, forward strand.
AGCATTTCGCAGTCCAGAGCGTCTGTGGGGTGGCTGTTTTGAAGAAATTATTCCAGTATTCGGTTGTGGCCTTACCTATCTACTGGACTTTTGTTTTCTTTTTTCTTTTTTTTTTCTTTATCATCATATATTCATTGTTTACGGTACAAGAACTTGCATGCAGCGCGAGCTATGGCATAAACAAAACCTCAATCTCAAACCTACAAACACTAAAGAAATAATCGTACCAAACTATAAAATTCTCCTAATAGTGTCCGATAACTGACACAAAATCCCTAGGAACTAAAACAAAAAAGTGCAAAACTCATAACGAAAAAATCCCACCAACAGACCAATAGCAAAAGCAGTCTTCGGGCGGAGCGAGTGGTGTGGTGGGCGCCATCTCTCTGCGCAAAAAGCGGTGAATCGGGAGCCCCTCATCAACCGAAGCAGGCTCAGGTGAGGGGACCCAGGACGCAGGCGGCATGCCGCGGGAGAAGCCTGTGGCGGTTACGTTGACAGATCTCACCAGGGATTGGAGGGATTCTTTGTTGGTACAGAGCGGGCTGTCTCTGCCGGCGTCCGTGAGCTCTTGGGGGTGGCGCTCATGTGGCTCTTTGCGAGACTCGCAGTACAAAATAGCATGCGCGAAGTCATCTTTGTCCTCCTCACACTAGGAGCAGAGTGGGAAGGGGTCGTCAGTGAACCAGGAGGAGTGGGAAGCGAGGTAGGTCTTGCCTGAGAGCATCTGATGGATCCTACGTACTATGAATCTTCCCAAGCCCTTGAAAGAGTGGGGCTTTAGGGACGCGGCGTAAGCATAATAGGGGGGCGGGAACTGGGCGACCCAATCTCTGGTAAGGACATTCCTGAGTTGAAACTTGAGAGACTGATCAGATGGGGTACCTTCCTTCCAGAGAAGCTGGTCTGTAGGAAGAAGGTTGGGGGAGGGCGCAGGAACAGGGCCTGAGGCTTTAATGAAGGGGAGGGCTTTGTGGACACTTGCGTCCAATGGGAGGTGTTTTCGTATACGGGGCAGGGAGGTGCTGTTTTCCAGTGAAGTGGGGCGTAGATGGATGTCAGGCCCCTAGTGAAGGGACGGTGGTCTTCGGGAGCCCCGAAGTAGGAGGAAGTCAGAAAGGACAGATGGAGCCTAGCCGTCACCAGATTGGCCTTGGGGGAGAGGCACATGAGATGGATGGCCAACAGTCTCTGCCAGTGCGGGACTAAAAGTGGGAGGGGCGGAAGAGCTGATTCACCTTCTAAGATGCCAACCGGAGTAGATGAAAAGCAGTTAGTCACCCACCTCTGGACAGATCTCCAGAAGACGGACATCACCTATCTACTGGATCTCTTCCTTACTTTTTTTTCTTCTAATTTTTTTCATCATATATTCATTGTTTACGGTACAAGAACTTGCCTGCAGTGCTAGCTATAACATAAACAAAGCATCAATCTCAAACATGCAGGCATAAAAGAAAAACTCGCACCAAAAATATAAAATCCTCCTAGTTGTGTCCAACAGCTAACACTAAGTCCCAAGGAAATTAAACAACAAAATGCAAAAGTGACAACGCAAAATAAATCCAACCAGCAACTCAAAAGCAAATGCGGTCACGAGACAGAGCGGATCATGGGTTGGGTAGCACGCTTCAGGGTAGGAAGCCATGAATCGGGAGACCCATGTCGAGGGGACTGGGTTAGTCCAAGGGGCACCAGCACAGAGGCGGCATGCTAGGAGCGAAGCCTGTGGCGGTTCCATTGACATACCATGCCAGGGAGCAGATAGAGTCTTTGTCAGTGCATAGAGGACTGTCCCTGCCAACGCTTGTGAGCCACCGGAGGCGGCACTCACGAGGTTCCTTGCGGGACTCGCAGTATAGGATGGCAGGAGCGAAGTCCTCCTCATCCTCCTCGCAGTGGGGACAGAGGGGGGAAGGGTCCTCAGTAAACCAGGAGAGGTGGGCAGCGAGGTAGCTTTTGCCCGAGCGCATCTGGTGAATCCTACCTGCAATAAACCGCCCCAATCGCATAAAACGGTGAGAGGAGAGGGACGCGGCATAAGGGGAGTAAGGTGGGGGGAGGAACTGGGTGGCCCAGTCCCTGGTGAGTGTATTTCTCAGTCGTAACTTTATGGACTGGGAGGACAGGACTCCCTCACACAAGTGAAGCTGTTCAGGAGGAAGAATGTCGGGTGAGGACACCGGGACGGGGCCCAAGATGTTGATGAAGGGAAGGGCACGGTGAGTAATCGCGTCTAACTGGTGGTGCTTGCGTATAGGGGGACCGGGGGATGGGGTCTTCCCGAGGAGCTGGGCATAGACGGACATTAGGCCTCTAGTAAAATGACTGTGGTCCTCCAGTACCCTGAAGGGGGAGGAGGTGGGAAAGAATGGGTGGAGCCAGGCAGTTGCTAGGTTGGTGTCGGGAGAAAGGTACAATAGGCGGACAGCGGCCAGGCTGTACTGGTGCAGGACTAGAAGTGGGAGGGGGCGTAGAGCCCATTCCCATGCCAAGATACCAACTGCAGTCGACGAAAAGCAGTTCATCAGCCACTGTTGGACTGACCCCCAGAAGACAGACATCCTGTCCAGGAGCGTGAGGCTTGGGGAGAAGAGGTCCGCTCCATAGAGGAGAATTGGTGAGATGAGGGAGGAAGCCAGATGATGGCCGAGGAATGGGGGGAGGCCTTTACCGGGCCTAGACAGTTTTTTAATCATCGCGAAGACCCGTTGGGCCAAGGCGAGCCTCCTGGAGAAGTGTAGGGTATTGCCCTTGGTGCATGAAGTGGTTCTGGGCTCGAACCAGTATCCCAGCCATCGTATCAATTTGGGGGGTTGAAAGAGGTTCCCATCTAGAAGGACTGGGATGGGGATAGGAGGCACCTTTTGCACCGGGGTCGTCCAGTGCATGAGTTCTGTCTTCAGGATTGAGAAGGACATGCCCAGCCTGCTATCTTTCGCTTGAAGCACGCGGGTTATGCCCTGCAGCTGCTGGACATTCTGGTGGTGCAAGCCGGAGGTGACAGCGACTGTGAAGTTGTCCACGTAGGAGAGGATGAGGCCACGAGGAAACGACCAGTGAAGGGATGACATGTAAATAACGACCAAAAGAGGGGAGATCGGGGAGCCTTGGGGCGTGCCCACCGAGACCGGGGAGAAGACCTGGGACCCTCCTGGAAGACCAGGCGGCCACAACATCCGTGGAGGAAGAACCTTATCCACGGGACCATGTACTGGTTGACTGCCTTAGTGGCAAGTCTGTCGCATAGTAAGGGGGCCAATACATTGTCGAATCCACCCTTGATGTCTAGCAAAAGCATCGCGACCTTGAGCTTGGAGCCCATAAAAAGCTGTACCTCGTGAGAGAGGGTTGTGGCCACGTCCAAGGTGCTAAGACTGGGGAGAGAACCTGGTTGGTGGGGTTGACAGGAGACCCAGGAAGTGGGCGAGAGCGGAGTGGTGGGTTGCCATGACTCTCTTGAGGATCTTAGAGACCATCTCCTGCAGAACTATGATTCAGAATGAGGCAGGCGTGTCGTAGGAGAGCTTTCCTGGCTTGTCAAGCACAATACCATTGGCCTTCTGCAGGGAGAGAGGGTGGTGCCCGTACTTGACGAGGAGGGTGAGGATGGACGTTAGGATGTTGGGGTTCGCGGAGTGGACCCTTTTCCAGACAGAGTAGGGGATCTGGTCTGGATTGGGGGCAGAGGATGAGGAGGAGTTCCGGAGCGCAGCCATGATTTCCTCTGATGACAGCGGTTGAACCTCTTTGAACTTGCGTAGGATGGCTGGTGGGTGAGTGGACTGTCTTTCTGGCAAGAAGTGGGAGAGAAGGGCCTTGTTTATATCCATAGGATTGTCAGCCCCGGGTATCTGAGGGAACCTGTCTGGGGGGCTGCTGAATGCGTAGCGATTTGCAGTCCAGCGCATCCGCGGGGTGGCTGTCTTGTGGAAATTGTTCCCGTATTCGGTTTGGGCCTTTTTTATGGCCTTGAAGTATAAAAGGCGCGCATCCTTGCACTGCTGCTTAGATGAGCGTAGGGGGTCTTTTCGCGAGGACTGAACCGTCGTGTGAAAGGCAGCTCTCTGCGCTGTAAGGTTGGGGGTCAACCAGGACTTGGCCTTATTGGAGAGCCTCTTGTCTAGGGTATGCAACTTGAGGATGGCTCTCAGTCTTCCAAGGGCAGTGTTGAACCAGGCTGAGAAGAAGTAGGGTGTAGGGAGAGAGGGGGGGGGGTCGATCTTCATGGCTCTTGGTTCTCCCTCGCGAGAGAGCCAGTCTGTCTTTGTCTACACTGGGACAGGGGGGGGTGGGCGTGCCAGATGCTCCGACAGGGGTACAAGGATATGGACATGGTCAGAGCCAGGCGGGAGAAAGGGCGTGTCCCCTGACTGGAAGTTGGGGGACAGTGCGGCCTTGGTGAATGATAGGTCTATTACCGATGGTCATAGCTTTGGATCAAATGGGAAGTAGGTAAGAGTATGAGGTAAGTTCAAAAGGGGGAAACCCTCGCCAGCAGCCGTCTCGAAAAAGAGTGTGGAAGCGCTGAGGTACGAAACTGAGAAGAGGCGACTAGGGTCCGCCGAGGGGTGGTAAATATTAAAATCCCCGACAACCAGCATCGGTATGGTGGAGTGGGGGAAAGCAACCTCAGGTGGGACTGTACAGTGAAAGCGGGAGCCGTCCCAAGTACTGTAGAGGTTGACAATCCTGAACTTGGTGACAAAGGAATCAAAAAAACCAACCGATGAGTGAAAGTCAACAGCCATCCAGTCCTTCGCCTCTGTGAAGGCTGGAGGGGCCGAGAGCTGTTCAGTAGAAAAAAGATGCAGGTAGCAGGCCACTTTGGGGTTGCCACCATTGGGGCAGGGAAGTTGAAAGGGCTTGAATCCAGCGAAGGACCGAGGTCTACTCCTGTACAGTGGGGGGTCTTGCAGGACAACTAGGGTAGGAGGGGAGTCCAAAAGAAAAAACGAATCGAAAAGGGAAAGAAACACATCCCAGCTTCCCCAGCAGTTGTGTTGTAGAATGGATATAGGGTTATGGGAGCCCGCCGCCCGCGCAGAACGCGCAGGAGAGGTGTGACCAGCCATAATATGCCTTCCGGCGTCACAGGCTAGGGGAGAGGAGGGGCAGATTCCTGCCATGTGGGATTCGGCTAGGTACCTCCTTGGGGTTTTGGGATCGGGACGGGGGGACGTATTGGGTGGGTATCACCACTCCTAGGACGGGGTGTCACAAGAGCAAAAGGGGGCAGGAGGGATAGTGTACCAGTTTAAGGACCCTCCCCAAAGTCGTTTGTCATGTCCAATCTATCTACTGGATCTTTTTTTCCTCTTTTATTTCTTTTTTCTTATCATCATATATTCTTTGTTTACGGTACAAGAACTTGCATGTAGCGCTAGCTATGGCATAAAGAAAAACCTTCATCTAGAAAACGCGCAACCACAAAAGAAACAATCGCACCAAGCTATAAAATCCTCCTAATAGTGTCCGATAGCAGACATGAAATCTCAAGGAACTAGAGCAGCAAAATACAAAACTCATACCGAAAAATAAATCCAACCGGCTACCAAAAAGAAAAACAAAAGCAACCGACCATCGGAGTGAAACGGCGGGTGGCCACCCTTGTTCAGGGCGCGAATCCGTAAATCAGGAGACCCTCATCGATGGAAGTGGGTGCGAGCGGGGGGTCCCCGCATGCAGGCGGCATGCCGGGAGGAAAGCCTGTGGCGGTTACATTCAGGTATCTCACCAGGGAGTGGAGGGAGTCCTTGTTGGTCCATAGAGGGCTCTCTCTGCCAATGTCTGTGAGCCCCCGGAGGTGGCGCTCACAAGGCTCCTTGCGAGACTCGCAGCATAGAATGGCATGATCGAAGTCCTCCCCTTCCTCCTCTCAATAGGGACAGAGGGGGGCGGAGTCGTCAGTAAACAAGGAGCGGTGGGCAGCGAGGTAACTCTTGCCCAAGTGCATCTGATGGATCCTGCCCGCTATGAATCTCGCGAGCCCATGGAAGGATGGGGCTTAAGAGATATGGCATAAGAGTAGTAGGGCGGGGGGGGGAAATTGTATGAACCAGTCCCGAAGCAGGGCATTCCGCAGTCTTAGTTTGACTGACTGGTAAGACGGGATCCCTACCGCTAAGGGAAGCTGGTCGGGAGGATGGAGGTCAGGGGAGGCCACTGGAACTGGGCCTGAGGCATTAATGAATTGGATGGTCCTGGGGGCAATTGCGTCCAATGGAAGGCGTTTTCATATGGGGGGACAGGGAGGAGCGGTTTTCCAGAGAAGTGGGGTGTAGACTGACGTCAGACCACTACTCTATCGGGGGTGGTCCTCTGGAGCCCAAAAGGGGGAGGAGGTGGGAAAGGATGGGTGCAACCTAGTGGTCGCAGTGTTGGGCTCAGGGGGGAGGCAAACAAGCCGGATGGCCACCAGCCTTTATCGGTGAAGAACCAGGTGCAGGAGGGCAGGTAGGGTCGATTCGCTTGCCAGGATGCCAACCGGAGTAGATGAAAAGCAGTTCGTAACCCATCTCTGGACACACCTCCAAAAGATAGACATCCTTTACAGGAGGGTGAGGCTTGGTGAGAAAAGGTCCGCCCCATAGAGGAGGATGGGAGAGATGAGGGTGGACGGCAGTCGGTGGCAGAGAAAGGAGGAGAAATCCTTGCCAGGCCTGAAAAGCCGCTTGATCGTTGCGAAGGGCCCCTGGGCCATGCCAAGTCTTCTCGTGAAGTAGCAGGTAGTGCCTTTGGTGCAGGAGGTAGATGAGGGCACGAACCAGTATCCAAGCCAACGTATCAATTTGGAGGGATGGAAGAGGTACCCGTCTATCAAGACAGGGATTGAGGGTGGATAGACCTTCTGCGCTGGGGTTACCCAGTGCATGAGCTCTGTCTTCAGGATCAAGAAGGCCACCCCCAGCCTTCCAGCTTTCGCCTGGAGTGCCTTGGTGATGTCCGGTAGCCTCTGGATGTTCCGGCAATACGAGCCAGAGGCAATCGTGACAGCAAAGCCATCCACATAGGAGATGATGAGGTCCTGAGGGACCGAGAAGTGCAGGGAGGATACGTAGATCACAAACAGGAGGGGGGAGATCAGAGACCCTTGGCGGGTGCCAAAAGAGACAGGTGAAAAAGCTTGGGGGGCCCCATGGAAAACAAGGCAGCAGGAGCGACCGTGGAGGAAGGATATGATCCACGAGACTATGTACGGGTTGACCGCCTTAGTGGCGAGCCTGTCGCAGAGTATGGGGGCCGAGATATTGTCAAAGCCTCCTTTGATGTGGAGAAAGAATGTTGAGACCTTAAGCTTGAAACGCACAAAAAAGCTGAACCTCATGAGAGAGGGTTGCCGCTGCATCACAGGTACTCAGACTTGGAAGGGAACCAGTTTGGTGGGGGGACAACAGGCCCAGGAATCGGGCGAGGGCAGAGAGGCGGGTGGCCATCACCCTTTCTAGGATCTTGGAAATTGTATCGAGGAGGACGATGATGCGGAATGATGCCGGTGTGTCGTAGGAGGGCTTCCCTGGCTTGTGGAGGACTATCCCGTTCGCTTTCTTCAAGGAGTGGGGATGGTGCCCATACCGGACAGGCGGGCAGAGGATGGAGGGAAGAATCCTTGGGTTCAATGCATGGATCTTCTTCCAGACAGAGTATGGGATCGGGTCTGGGCCGCGTGCGGCGGATGTGGAGGAATTCCAGAGGACAACTGTAATTTCTTCCACCGAGAGCGGAGGAACATCCTTGAACTCCTGCATAATTGCTGGTGGGTTCGAGGACTGTTTCTCTAGGAAGAAGTAGGAGAAAAGGGCTGTGTTTATTCCCATGGGGATCTTAGCCATGGGTATCTGTGGGAATCTATCTGGAGGCCTTCTGAAAGCGTAGCACTTTGCAGTCCAGAGTGTCTCGGGAGTGGCTGTTGTCCGGAAATTGTTCCAATAATCGGTCTTGGCCTGCTTTGTGGCCTTGAAGTATAAAAGGCGGGCTTCCTTACACCACTGCTTTGATGAGGAGAGCGGGTCCCGTTGCGATGATCGAACTGTTGAGTAAAAGGTAGCCCTCCATGCTGTGAGATCGGGGGTCCACCAAGGCTTGGATCTGGAGGAGGGTCTTTTGTCCTGGGTGCGAAGTGTGAGGATGGTCCTCAGTCTGCCAAGGGCAGCATCGAACCAGGTTGAGAAGGTGTGGGGTGTTGGGAGGGGGGAGGGAGGTTGAACCTCATGGCTTTAATCACATCCGCAAGGGAGAGCCAGACTGTCTTTGTCCAGGCAGGGGCAGGGGGGAGAGGGCGAGCCAGCGGCTGTGAAAGCGTTATGAGGATGGGGACGTGGTACCTATCTACTGGATCTTTTTTTTTTTTTATCTACATGTATTTGTTGATTTATGGTACAAGAACTTGCATGCAGCGCTAGCTATGGCATAAACAAAACCTTAATCTCAAAAAACTCGCAAGCAACAAAATAAACTTGCGCACCAAACTATAAAATGCTCATAGGTGTGTCCGATAGCCGACACAAAATCCCTAAGGAAGTAAAACAATAAAACGCATAATCATAGCGAAAAATAAGCTCCTAGCAAAGTAAGAAAGTATAACGTGCAGAGGTCGATCCCCTTCAGGGAGGGAAACCGCAGATCGGTAAAGCAGACACATCCGCGTTCGGGGGGTATTGAGGGTCCCATTCTGCTGGGGGCATGCCTGGCGGGTAACCCGTCACTGTGACATTTATGTATCTAGCGAGGGAGTTGAGGGCGGCGGGGCTTGACCAGAGGGGGCTGTCCCTGTCTAACGAAGTGAGTCCTTGGAGGTGGCGCTCACGAGGTTCCCTGCGGGACTCGCAGGGCAGGATGGCGTGGGTGAAGTCCTCTTCGTCCTCCTCGCACAATGGGCAGAGGGGAGACGGGTCTTCGGTGAACCACGATGGGTTGGCAGCGAGGTAGCTTTTGCCAGAGCGCATCTGGTGGATCCTCCCCACCATGAACCTACCAAGCCCCATGAAAGGGTGGGGCGTTAGGGACACGGAGTAGGGGTAGGTTGGGGGTGGCGGGAACTGGTCGTTCCAGTCTTTGACTAGCGCCGATCTAACTCTCAACTTGACCGACTTGTAGGAGGGGGCGCCTTCTCCAATTGGAAGACAGGCTGGCGGGAAGAGGTCGGGGGAAGCCACCGGTAAAGGGCCAGAGGCGGGGATGAAGGCGAGGGTTCGATGGGCAATAGCATCAATGGGAAGGAGTTTTCTTATAGGCGGAGAGGGGACACTGAATCTCCATGAGAGGGGAGCATAGACCGATGTCAGGCCTCACGTGTGGTGGCGGTGGTCGTCGAGGGCCCTGAAGGGGGACGAAGTCGGGAACGTGGGGTGGAGCCTGGCAGAAGCTGGATTGGCCTCCAGCGGGAGGCAGACCAACCTTATGGCTGCAAGTCTCTGGCGATGGCGTATCAGAAGGGGCATGGGGGGCAGGGCCGACTGGCAAGCAAGGGTGCCGATTGGTGTCGAGGAGACGCAGTTCGTTACCCATCTCTGGACAGACCTCCGGAAAACTGACCTGCGGTCGAGGAGGGTAAGACTTGGGGAGAAGAGGTCCGCGCAGTAGAGAAGGATCGGGGAGATTAAAGAAGATGCCAGATGGTGGGAGAGGAAAGGAGGAAGGCCCTTACCGGGTCTCGATGGTCTTTTGATGGTGGTGAAGGCACCCTGGGCCAGGCCGAGTCTTCTGATGAAGTGGGACGTGGTACCTCTCGTGCCTGAAGTGGAGGAGGGTTCGAACCAGTATCTGAGCCAGCGTATTAGTTCAGAGGGGCGAAAGACGAGATCATCCAGCAGGACCGGGATTGGGGGTAGGGGGACCTTCTGAGAGGGGGTCTCCCAGTGCATGAGCTCAGTTTTCGGGATCGAGCAGGACACACCCAGCCTACCAGCTTTCCGCTGCAGGACTCTAGTGAAACCTTGCAGTCTCTGGATATTCCTCCGATAAGAGCCTGAGGCAACCGTGACTGTGAAGTCATCCACGTAGGAGAGGATAAGGCCCCTGGGGACCGGGAAGTGGAGGTCAGAGACGTAAATCATGAAGAGCAGGGGGGAGATTGGGGAGCCTTGTGGGGTACCAACCGAGACAGGCGAGAAGACTTGAGCAGCACCCTGGAAGACCAGGCGGCAGGTGCGGCCGTGGAGGAAAGAGCTTATCCACGAGACCATGTAGGGATTGACTGCTTTGGTAGCGAGTCTGTTGCAAAGTAGCGGGGCCGAGACATTATCAAAGCCTCCTTTGATGTCCAAGAAAAGGGTCGCGACCTTGAGTTTGGGGCGCATAAACAGCGGCACCTAGTGGGAGAGGGTAGCCACCGCGTCAAAGGTACTCAGACCAGGTAGGGAGCCAGTCTGGTTGCGGGAGAGGAGGCCAAGGAAACGAGCCAGGGCTGAAAGTCGGTTTGCCATCACCCTCTCCAGAATCTTTGAAACAGTCTCTGGGAGGACGATGATGCGAAAAGACGTTGGGGTGTCACCGGAGGGTTTACCAGGCTTGGCCAGCACTATGCTGTTGGCCTTTTTCAGGGAAGGAGGGTGGTGCCCATACCTAACCAGGGGACTCAAGAGGGAGGTGAGGATGCTCGAATTAATCAAGTGGACCTTCTTCCAGACTGAATAGGGTATCTGGTCTGGCCCGGGGGTGGAGGACAAGGTGGACTTTCGCAGAGCTACAGATATCTCTTCCGCCAACAGCTCTGGAACGTCTTTAAACTCACGTAGGATGCTAGGAGGCGGAGAAGACCTCCTCTCAGGGAAGAAGTGCTCAAGGAGGGCCTGATTGATTTCTTTGGGGCTCTCTGCCCCCGGAAATTGGGGGAATCTGTCGTGCGGTTTGCCGAACGCAAACCTTTTCGCCGTCCAGAGGGTCTGGGGGTTCGCTATTTGCAGGAAGTTCTTCCAGTATTCATTGTTGGCTCTTTTGAGAGCCTTGAAATACATGAGGCGTGCTTCCCTGCATAGTTTCTTGGACGAGGTGAGGGGGTCCTTGCGGGCTACTGGGACAGTGGAGTGGAAGGCCGATCTTTGTGCCGTTAGGTTGGGGGTCCAGCAGGGTATCGACCGATAGGGGGGCCTTTTGTCAGGGGTCTGGCTTTTCAGTTGGGACCTTATCCTGTCCAAGGCCATGTCAAAGCAGATTGACAGTGTGTATGACGTAGGAAGGGGGGGACGGGTGCGGAACTCCATCTGCTTTAGTCTTTCCACGAGGGTGGGCCAGTCGGTTTTCATCCACGATGGAGAGGGGGTTGGGGGGCGGGCCAAGCGCTCCGATAGTGTGATGAGGATTGGGACATGGTCGGAGCCTGTCGGAAGGGGGCGGCGTGCTCCAACATCGGAAGCTAGGCGAGAGGGGGGCATTGGCAAATGCCAGGTCTATCACTGCGGGGCGGAGGTTGTTATCGAAGGGAAAGTAGGTGAGGGTACCGGGTGTGTTCAGGAGGCAGGAACCTTCAACAGCAGCCTTCTCGAAGAATGGAGAGGACATGCTAAGGTCTTGAACCGAGAAGAGGCGACCCGGGTCAGCAGAGGGGTGGTGGATGTTGAAGTCACCAACGACAAGCGTGGGGGAGGGCGTGGGGGGGAACGCTGCATCCGGCGAGATGGTCCTTTTGAAGGGGGCGCCGTCCCAGGTGCTGTAGAGGTTTATCATGCGGAACTTGGTTACAAAGGAATCAAAAAATCCAACTGACGAAAAGAAATCCATCGCCATCCAGTCCCTCGCTTCAGAAAAAACAGGAAGAACTGAGAACTGTTGTGTGGAGGAAAGGTGGAGGTAGCATGCCACTCTAGGCTTGCCACCGTTAGGGCATGCAGGCAAAAAAGGTTTAAAATCTGCAAACGCGGGGAGATTATCTTTGTACAGTGGGGGGTCTTGAAGGGCAACAAGGGTGGGGGGGTGATCCAATAGAGAAAAAGAATTAAACAAGGAGAGAAACACATCCCAGCTTCCCAAGCAGTTGTGGTGTAGAGTGGAAATGAAATTATTGGAGCCCGTTGCCAGCACGGAACTCACAGGGGAGGTGCGACCAGCCATTACACGCTTTCCGGCGTCACAGGCAGTGGGACAGGAGTGGGAGTTGCCTGCCATGTGGGGTTCGGCAAAGCACATCCTTGGGGTTTCGGAACGTTTACAGGAGGACGTGCCGGGGGGACATTACCACGCCTAGGGTGGGGTGTCTCAAAATCGATAGGGGGTAGGAGGGGTCGTGCACCGGTTGAAGGACCCTCGCCGGGGTTGTTCGTAGTGTCCATTCTTTCCTCATCCTGCGTTAGAGGGGGCTCCCTACGGAGAGCAGGGGGGGCGGGTCTCGATGGGCAGTCTCGGGCGAAGGCCGGGTGGGGGCCTTTGCATATGGCGCAGAGCGGGGGGGAGATCGGGCAGCAGTTGCCGACTGCTCTGAGGTTTCCGCCCTTTGGGCAGGTAGGGTTCTGGCACCTGTGTGCCTGTTTCCTGTAGTAGAGGGCGCAGATGGGGCAGACCGGATGGTCGATCTTGCATCTAGCCGAATGGTGTCCGTACTCAGAACAGTTACGGCATTGAGTGAGGCCATTAGCCGCGTAACCTATCTACCGGATCTCTTTTTATTTTTAATTTTCTTATTACTTTTTTAATTTTTTTTATCTTTTTTTTTTTTTTTTTATCATGTATTGATTGATTTATGGTACAAGAACTTGCATGCAGCGCTAGCTATGGCATAAACAAAACCTTAATCTCAAACACTCGCAAATAACAAAAGAACCTTCGCACCAATTTGTAAAATCCTCCTAAACGTGTCCGATAGCCGACACCAAATCCCTAAGAAAATAAAACTATAAAACGCATAATCATAACGAAAAATATTCCCTTAGCAAAGCAAAGGAAAAATAACGGGCAGAGGCTGGTTCCTTCTCAGGGAGCGAAGCCGTGGATTGGTAGAGGAAACGCGTCAGCGTCAGCGTCGTGTTAGGGGTCCCTTTCTGCCGGTGGCATTCCTGGTGGGAAACCCGTCAATATGACGTTTATGTACCTAGTGAGGGAGTTTAGAGCGGAGGTGTTCGACCAGAGGGGGCTGTCCCTATCTAACGAAGTGCGACCCTGGAGGTGGCGCTCACGAGGTTCCCTGCGGGACTCGCAGGACAGGATGGGGTGGGTGAAGTCCTGTTTGTCTTCCTAGCAAAATGGGCAGAGGGGAGAGGGGTCTTCGGTGAACCACGATAGGTGGGCAGCCAGGTAGCATTTGCCTGAGCGCATGTGGTGGATCCTTGCCGCCATGAACCTTCCAAGCCCCGCGAAAGGGTGGGGCGAGAGGGACACTGGGTAAGGGTAGTTTGGGGGCAGGGGGAACTGGTCGTTCCAGTCTTTGACCAGGGTCAACCTTATCTTGAGCTTGATCGACCTGTAGGAGGGGGTGCCTATTCCAATTGGAAGACAGGTGGGCGGGAGGAGGTCGGGGGAGGCCACTGGTAGAGGGCCAGAAACGGGGATGAAGGGGAGGGTTCGATGGGCAATAGCATCAATTGGGAGGTGTTTTCTTATAGGCGGGGAGGGGACTGCGGTCCTCCGCGAGAGGGGAGCATAGACTGATATCAGACCTTGCGTGTAGTGGCGGTGGTCGTCAGGGGCCCTGAAGGGGGACGAAGTCGGGAACGTGGGGTGTAGCCTGGCAGTTGCTTGATTGGCCTCCAGCGGGAGGCAGCCCAGCCTTATTGCTGCAAGTCTCTGGCGGTGGCATAACGGGAGGGGCATGGGGGGCAGGGCTGACTCGCAAGCAAGGATGCCGACTGGTGTCGCGGAGAAACAGTTCGTGACCCACCTCAGGACAGCCCTCCAGAAGACCGACATTCGGTCAAAGAGGGTAAGACTTGGTGAGAAGAGGACCCCGCCGTAGAGGAGGATTGGGGAGATCAAGGATGATGCCAGATGGTGGCAGAGGTAGGGAGGCAGGCCCTTGCCGGGCCTAGATAGTCATTTGATGGTGGAGAAGGCGACCTGGGCCAGTCCGAGTCTTCTAACGAAGTGGGACGTGGTACCTCTTGTGCCTGACGTGGAGGAGGGCTCGAACCAATCACAGAGCCATTGTATTGGTTGAGAGGGGCGGAAGACAAGGGCGTCCAGCAGGACCGGGATTTGGGGCGGGGGGACTTTCTGAGAGGGGGTCTCCCAGTACATTAGTTCGGTTTTCGGGATCGAGAAGGACACTGCGAGCGTGCCCGCCTTCCTCTGCAGGATATTGGTGATGCCTTGTAGTCTTTGGATATTCCTCTGGTAAGAGCCCGTGGCAAACGTGACTACGAAGTCGTCCACATATGATTGGATAACGCCCCCGGGGACCGAGAAGTGGGGGGTGGAGACGTAAATAATGAAAAGGAGGGGGGAGATTCGGGAACCTTGAGGGGTACCGACAGAGACGGGTGAAAAGATTTGAGGCGCACCGTGGAAGACCAGGCGGCAGGTGCGGTCGTGCAGGAAAGACCTTATCCACGAGACCATGTAGGAATTGACTGCTTTGGTGGCCAGTCTGTTGCAGAGTATTGGGGCCGAGACGTTGTCGAAACCTCCTTTGATGTCCAGCAAGAGGGTCGAGACCTTGAGCTTGGGGCGCATGAACAGTGGGACCTCATGGGAGAGGGTAGCTGCCGCGTCAAAGGTACTCAAACCAGGTAGGGAGCCAGTCTGGTTGGGGGAGAGGAGGCCTGGGAAACGAGCTAGGGCCGAAAGCCGGTTTGCTATCACCCTTTGGAGGATCCTGGAAACACTCTCCAGGCGGACGATGATTCGGAACGATGAAGGGGTGTCATAGGAGGGTTTGCCAGGTTTGTCCAGCACTATGCCGCTGGGTTTTTTCAGGGAGGGAGGGTGGTGCCCGTATCTAACCAGTGGGCCTAGGAGGGATGTGAGGATGGTCGGGTTGGTCAAGTGGACGTTCTTCCAGACCGGGTAGGGTATCTGGTCCGGCCCAGGGGCCGAGGATGAAGTGGACTTCCATAGTGCTGCTGATATTTCCGCAGCCAACAGCTCTGAGACGTCTTTAAACTCACGTAGGATGCGAGGGGGGGGAGAGGACCCTTTATCGGGAGAGAAGTGTTGAAGGAGTGCTTTGTTGATCTCCTTGGGGCTCTCCGCCCCCGGGATCTGAGGGAATCTGTTGCGTGGTTTGCCGAACGCGAACCTTTTCGCCGTCCAGAGGCACTGCGGGTTACCTGTTTGTAGGAAGTTCTTCTAGTATTCATTCTTGGCTTTTTTGATAGCCTTAAAGTACAGGAGGCGTGCCTTCTTGCATAGCTCTTTGGATGAGGGGAGGGGGTCCTTTTGGGCTACCCGGACGGAGGAGTGGAAGGCTGATCTTCGCGCTGTTGGGTTGGGGGTCCACCAGGGTTGCGACCTATGGGAGGGTCTTTTGTCACGATTGTGACCTTTGCGCAGGGACCTTATCCTGTCCAAGGCCGTATCAAACCAGATTGACAGCATTCGTGGCGTAGGGAGTTGGGAAGGGGGGTGGAACGTCATCCTCTTCAGCCCTTCCTCCAAGGCGGGCCAGTGGGTCTTTGTCCATGACGGAGAGGGGGGTGGGGGGCGGGCCAAGGGCTCCGATAGTTTGATGAGAATTGGGACATGGTCTGAGCCCGTTGGAGGGAGAGGTGTGCCCCAAGATCGGAAATTAGGCGAGAGGGGGGCATTGGCAAACGCCAGGTCTATCAACGAGGGTCGGAGGTTTGAATCGAAGGGAAAGTAGATGAGGGTACCGGGTATGTGCAGGGGGCAGAAGCCTTCACCGGCAGCTTTTACAAAGAACCGGGAGGATGTCCCAGGGTGCTGGATCGAAAATAGGTGATCTGGATCAGCGGAGGGGCGGTGGATGTTGAAATCTCCCGCGACCAGCATGGTGGAGGGCGTGGAGGGGAACGCAGCGTCAGGCGAGAGGGTCCTCTTAAAGGGGGAGCCGTCCCAAGTGCTGTATAGGTTTATCACGCGGAACTTGGTTGTAAAGGAGTCAAAAAATTCAAGTGAAGAAAAGAAATATATCGCCATCCAGTCTCTTGCTTCAGAGAAAACAGGAAGAACTGAGAACTGTGGTGTGGAGGGAAGGTTGAAGTAGCACGCAACTCTGGGCTTGCCACCGTTAGGGCCGGGGGGCACAAAAGGCTTGAAATTCCCGAACGCAGGGGGTTTGCCCCTATACATTGGGGGGTCTTGAAAAGCAACAAGGGTGGGGGGGCAATCCAACAAAGAAAAGGCATTCAACAAGGAAAGAAACACATCCCAGCTTCGCAAGCAGTTGTGTTGTAGAATGGAAATAAAGTTATTGGAGTCCGTCGCCTGCACGGAACTCAGAGGGGAGGTGCGACCAGCCATTACACGCCTTCTGGTGTCTCAGGCAGTGGGATAGGAGTGGGAGTTGCCTGCCATGCGGGGTTGGGCAGGGCGCCTCCTTGGGGTTTCGGAACCTTTGTGGGAGGACGTGTCGGGGGGGCATCACTCCTCCTAGGACGGGGTGTTTCAAAATCGATGGGGGGCAGGAGGGGTTGTGTACCCGTTGAAGGACCCTCGCGGGAGTCATTCCAGGTGTCCATTCCTTCCTCATCCTACGGTAGAGGGGGTTCCCCACGGAGAGCAGGGGGGGCGGGTCTCGATGCGCAGTCTCGAGCGAAGGCCGGGTGGGGACCTTTGCATACGGCGCAGAGTGGGGGAGAGGTTGGGCAGCAGTTGGCGACTGCTCTGAGGTTACCGCCCTTTGGGCAGGTAGGGTTCTGGCACCTGTGTGCCTGTTTCTTGTGGGAGAGGGCGCAGACGGGGCAGACCCGGTGGTCAACCTTGCATCTAGCTGAATTGTATCCGTATTCACAACAGTTACAGCATTGAGTGAGGCCATTAGCCGAGTATGCCTGCTCGATCTTGCATCGAGAGGAGAAAAGGTAAGAGTTACCAAACATTGTGGCCTCATTTTTCAGAGCCACCGCGACCACCACGGAGGTTTCCTTTTTTAGTATCCGGGAGCTGCGGTCGGGGTTGAGGTAGCGGGCAGAGAGGATCTGGACGTTCTTGACGTTGAGGATGGTGTTTGACAGAGACTGGAAAAGGTCACCGTCATCCTCAGGGAGGTATGCAATAGGGAGGGAGTGAACAGCCACTTGTACCTCGTTTGGTGCAGCGCGGAAAGGGAGCCAGGGCGCGTCACCGATAGGGAAGGATTGGTTTAGTTTGGCAGAAAGAGCTTCGTAGTAAGCGGCGTAGGAGGTGGAAGGGACAAAAGGTGAAAGAGCGAGGAGGGTCACCACTCCTCTGCCGCTTACCCGGGCAGAGAAAGACAGCGGGAGATTGCAGCCGGCCTCTCGTAAGACTGAGGTGGCGGAGTCCAGGAAGGAGGCAGCAATAAGTTCGGCCTAGTGGTGGGGGAAGGGGGACGAGCGAGGGGCGAAGAAGCGTCTCTCGGCTGCCGGAAGGCTGTTTGGCCCCTTAGACGGGGCAGACTAGGCCGTTCCAGACGCAACCTGGGCAGCAGTCAGGGTGTTCTTGCCTTTGCTCGACTTGGCCATTCCTCTTTTGTTTAGAAGAAGCGGCCTGAGCGTAGGAGGAGGGGCCGGGCTGGGCCGAAGATTTTGGGGCTGGGTGGAACTCGGAGGCAGGAGGGTACTTCCCTTCCCGCAAGGTCTGAGCCTCCCAGGCGCGTAGGAACTTAGCCGCGTAGGCAGCAGGGTTACCATACCACTTCTGGTCTTTGGTACTGTAGCAGGGGATGTCTGTGTCACCCCCACCCTTGTAGAGTGGGGTGAGCTCGTTGGCAAGGGTGGATTTGGAGTCGGCCGGCGCCTTCTCCTTACCTTTTCTGGATGGGGCTACCCAAGCCGCCCTTGTCGTGGCCTGCAGGGGTGTGTTTTGTTGGGGTGGGGGTTGTTGGTGGCATGTTGGTTGGGGGAGGTGGGTGGTCAGACGAGACGCTAGGTCCCTGACCCAGAGCTGAAGGGCGGATAGTGAGGCTACCATAGCATTCTCAGACAAGGGGGGTGTAGGGGGGACGCGGGGTTTGTTCCTTCGTGCGTGAAGGTCGTCGATCTGGCCGGAGAGTCTCGCGACTTCCATTGCGAGTTCGTCTATCAGAGTGGAGAGGGCCCTGGATGCCAGGAGCGAGGTGCATAGGAGGGGGAGACTAATGGCTTCGCTTGGCGAGAGGACGTTTAGCTCTCCTGAGCTGATCATGGGGAATAGCTGTGGGGAAACACCCGCGTCTGTCCTATCATTTTCAAGCAGTGCGAGCAGCAGGGGAACATGGGGGCGGATTCCTGATGTTGAGGAGTGTTCCTAGGGGGGGACCGGGACTGAGGTCGAGGCCATTTCTGACTAGGCAGTGAGGCCCTGGCCATAAGGCTTCTGGGAGTAGTACGATCGTGTAGGCACACCGGACGCTGATGGTATTGAAAAGTGAGGAGGAAATGTAGGGCGGGGAAAATAGCGGAAGCGGAGCGTGACCTATCTACTGGATCATTTCTTCTTTTTTTCTTTTCTTTTTTTTATCATCATGTATTCATTGATTTATGGTACAAGAACTTGCATGCAGCGCTAGCTATGGCATAAACAAAACCTTAATCTCAAAAGCCCGCAAACAACAAAAGAACTCTCGCACTAAACTATAAAAACCTCCTAAGCGTGTCCGATAGCCGACACAAAATCCCTGCAGAAATAAAACAAGAAAACGCACAATTATAACGAAAAACATTCCCGGAGCAGAGCAAGAAAAATCAAGCGGGCAGAGGCTTGGCCCCCCTCAGGGGGCCAAGCCGTGGATCGGTATAGCTGGCGTGACGGCGCCCGGGTTGTGTTGGTGGTCCCTTTCTGCCGGGGGCATTCCTGGCGGGAAACCCGTCGCTGTGACGTTTATGTACCTAGCGAGGGAGATGAGAGCGGAGGGGTCTGACCAGAGGGGGCTGTCCCAATCTACCCCAGTGAGGCCTTGGAGGTGGCGTTCACGGGGTTCCTTGCGGGACTCGCAAGATAGGATGGCATGGGTGAAGTCCTCTTCGTCTTCCTCGTACAACGGGCAGAGGGGAGAGAGATTTTCGGTGAACCACGATGGGTGGCCAGCCAGGTAGCTTTTGCCTGCGCGCATCTGGTGGATCCTCCCCGCCATGAACCTTCCAAGCCCCATCAAAGGGTGGGGCGAAAGGGACTCGGGGTAGGTGTAGGTAGGGGGCGGTGGGAACTGGTCGCTCCAATCCTTGACTATCGCCAATCTGATCTTGAGTTTGACCAACCTGTAGGAGGGGGTATCTATCCCAATCGGGAGGCAGGCGGGTGGAAGGAGGTCGGGGGAGGCCACTGGGAGTGGGCCCGAGACGGAGATGAAGGGGAGGGTTCGATGGGCAATGGCATCGATCGGGAGGTGTTTCCTAATAGGAGGGGAGGGGACACCGGTTCTCCACGAGAGGGGAGCATAGACCGATGTCAGGCCTCGCGTATGGTGGCGGTGGTCGTCGAGGGCCCGGAAGGGGGATGAAGTTGGGAACGTTGAGTGGAGCCTGGCAGTGGCGGGGTTGGCCTCTGGCGGTAGGCAGACCAGTCTTATAGCCGCAAGTCTCAGGCGGTGACGTATCAATAGGGGCGTGGGGGGCAGGGCTGATTCGCAAGCTAGGATACCGACGGGCGTCGTGGAGAAACAATTCGTGACCCACCTCTGCACTGTCCTCCAGAAGACCGACATACGGTCAAGCAGGGTAAGGCTGGGTGAGAAGAGGTCCGCGCCATAGAGGAGGATTGGGGAGATCAACGAGGATGCCCAACGGTGGCAGAGGTAGGGAGGGAGGCCTTTACCCAGCCTAGACATTCTTTTGATGGTGGAGAAGTCGCCCTGGGCCAGTCCAAGTTTTCTTACAAAGTCGGACGTGGTACCCCTAGTGCCTGACGTGGAGGAGGGCTCGAACGAATAACCGAGCCAACGGATCAGTTTGGAGGGGTGGAAGAAATGGTCATCCAGCCGGACTGGGATTTGGGGCGGGGGGATTTTCTGAGAGGGGGTCTCCCAGTGCATGAGCTCGGTCTTCAGGATCGAGAAGGACACACCCAGCTTACCAGCCTTCCGCTGAAGTGTGCTGGAGATGCCTTGCTGTCTCTGGATGTTCCTCCGGTAAGAGCTTGAGGCAACCGTGACCGCGAAGTCGTCCACATAAGACAGGATAAGTCCCCTATGGACTGAGAAGGGTAGGGTTTGAGACGTAAATAACGAAAACAAGGGGGGAGATCGGGGAACCTTGCGGGGTGCCGACAGAGAGGGGCGAAAAGATTTGAGGGGCTGCTTGGAAGACCAGGTGGCAGGTGCGGCCGTGGAGGAGAGACCTTATCCACGCGACCATGTAAGGATTGACCGCCTTGGTGGCGAGTCTGCTGCAGAGGATTGGGGCTGAGACATTGTCGAAGCCTCCTTTTATGTCCAGGAAGAGGGTCGAGACCTTGAGCTTAGGTCGCATGAACAGCTGAACCTCGTGGGAGAGGGTGGCCGCTGCATCAAAGGTACTGAGACCAGGTAGGGATCCAGTTTGGTTGGGGGAGAGAAGGCCTAGGAAACGAGCCAGGGCTGAAAGGCGGTTCGCCATCACTCTTTCGAGTATCTTGGAGACAGTCTCCGAGAGGACGATGATGCGAAATGACGAGGGGGTGTAGGCGGAGGGTTTGCCAGGTTTGTCCAGTACTATGCCATTGGCTTTTTTCAGGGAGGGGTGGTGGTGCCCATATCTAACCAGTGGGCCCAGGAGGGATGTGAGTATGGGCGGGTTGATTGAGTGGACCCTCTTCCAGACCGAGTAAGGTATCTGGTCCGGTCCAGGGGCCGAGGACGAACAGGACTTCCATAGTGCCGCCGTTATCTCCTCGGCGGACAGTTCAGAGACATCTCTGAATTCACGTAGGATGCGAGGGGGGGAGGAGGACCCTGTCTCGGGGAAGAAGTGTTCAAGGAGGCCTTTGTTGATCTCGTTGGTGGTCTCCGCCCTCGGGATCTGGGGGAATCTGTCGGGTGGTTTTCCGAACGCGAACTTCTTTGCCGTCCAGAGGGACTGGGGGTTGGCCTTTTGCAGGAAGTCCTTCCCGTAGTCGTTCTTGGCCTTCTTTATAGCCTTGAAGTACAGGAGGCGTGCCTCCCTGCATAGCTCTTTTGATGAGGGGAGGAGGTCTCTTCCGGCTTCCCGAACGGTTGAATGGAAAGCTGATCTTTGTGCTGTTAGGTTGGGGGTCCACCAGGGTTTCGACCTATGGGAGGGCCTCTTGCCGGGGGTGTGACCCCTGAGTTGGGACCTTATCCTGTCCAGGGCTGTATCAAACCAAATTGACAGCGTCCTTGGCGTAGGGAGCGGGAGAGGGGGGTGAAACATCATCTTTTTAAGCCCTTCCGCGAGGGCGGGCCAGTCTGTCTTCGTCCATGACGGAGAGGGGGGATGGGGGCGAGCCAGGGGCTCCGAGAGTGTTATAAGGATCGGGACATGGTCTGATCCTGTTGGAGGGAGGGGTGTGCCCGAGGAACGGAAATTAGGCGAGAGGGGGGCATTGGCGAATGCCAGGTCTATCACGGAGGGACGGAGGTTTCAATCAAAGGGGAACTAGGTGAGAGTACCGGGTATGTTCAGGAGGCAGAAGCCTTCAGCGGCGGCTTTCTCAAAAAAGCGGGAAGGATGTCCCAAGGTCTTGGATCGAGAAAAGACGGCCCGGGTCAGCTGAGGGGTGGTGAATGTTGAAGTCTCCTTCGACCAGCGTGGGGGAGGGCGTGGAGGGGAATGCGGTATCAGGCGAGATGGTCCTTTTGAAGGGGGAGCCATCCCAGGTGCTGTAGAGGTTTATCACGCGGAGCTTGGTTGTAAAGGAATCAAAAAATCCAACTGACGAAAAGAAATCCATCGCCATCCTGTCTCCTGCTTCAGAGAAAACGGGAAGAACTGAGAACTGTTGCGTGGCGGAGAGGTTGAGGTAGCATGCCACTTTGGGCTTGCCGCCGTTGGGGCAGGGGGGCAAAAAAGGCTTAAAGTTCACGAACGCAGGGGGCTTGCCCCTATACATCGGGGGGTCTTGAAGAGCAACAAGTGTGGGGGGGGAATCCAACAATGAAAAGGAATTAACTAAGGAAAGAAACACATCCCAGCTTCCCAAGCAGTTGTGTTGCAGAATGGAAATGGGGTTATCGGAGCCCATCGCCAGCACTGAACTCACAGGTGAGGTGCGACCAGCCATTACACCCCTTCCGGCGTCTCAGGCTGTGGGATAGGAGTGGGAGTCGCCTGCCATGCGGGATTGAGCAGGGCGCCTCCTTGGGGTTTCGGAACGCTTGTGGGGGGACGTGTTGGGGGNTGGGGGGACGTGTTGGGGGGGCATCACCCCTCCTAGGATGGGGTGTCTCAAAATCGATGGGGGGTAAGAGGGGTCGTGTACCAGTTGAAGGACCCTCACCGGAGTCGTTCGACGTGTCCATTCCGTCCTGATCCTGTGGTAGAGGGGGTTCCCTACGGAGAGCAGGGGGGGCGGGTCTCAATGGGCAGTCTCGAGTGAAGGCCGGGTGAGGGCCCTTGCATACGGCGCAGAGCGGGGAAGAGGTCGGGCAGCAGTTTGCAACTGCTCAGAGGTTTCCGCCCTTCGGGCAGGTAGGGTTCTGGCATCTGTGGCCTGTTTTCTGGGGGAGAGGGCGCAAATGGGGCAGACCGGATGGTCGACCTTGCATCTAGCTGAGTGGTGTCCGTATTCATGACAATTACGGCATTGAGTGAGGCCATTAGCCGAGTATGCCCGCTCGATCTTACATCGAGAGGAGAAAAGGTAAGAGTTGCCTAACATTGTGGCCTCATTTTCCGGGGCCACCGTGACCACCACCGAGGTTGCCTTTTTCTGGACTCGGGAACTGCGGTCGGGGTTGAGGTAACGGGCTGAGAGGATCTGGCCGTTCTTGACGTTGAGGATGGTGTTTGACAGAGACTGGAACAGGTCGCCGCCGTCCTCAGGGAGGAATGCAATGGGAAGGGAGTGGACAGCAAGTTGCACTTCGTTAGGTGCTGGGCGGAAAAGGACCCCGGGCGAGTCTCCGATAGGGAAGGATTGGTTTAATCTTGCAGAAAGTGCTTCGTAGTAGGCGGCGTAGGAGGTGGAGGGGACAAACGGTGAAAGAGCGAGGAGAGTCACCGCTCCTCTGTCGTTTACCCGGGCAGAGAAGGATAGGGGGAGATTGCATCCGGCCTCTCTTAAGACTGAGGCGGCGGAGTCTGGGAAGGAGGCAGCAATGAGTTCGGCCTGGTGGTGGGGGAAGGTGGACGAGGGAGGTGCGAAGAAACGTCTCTTGGCTGCTGCAATGCTCTTCGGCCCCTTAGTCGGGGCGGGCTCGGCCGTACCAGACGCAACCTGGGCAGCAGTCGGCGTGTTCTTGCCTTGGCTCGACTTGCCCTTCCTCTTTTGTCCCGAAGAAGCGGCCTGAGCGTAGGAGGAGGGGCCGGGTTGGGCCCATGATTTGGGGGTTGGGTGGAACTCTGAGACAGGAGGGTACTTTCCATCCCGGAAGGCCTGAGCCTCCCAGGAGCGCGGGAACTTGGTCCCGTAGGCAGCAGGGTTGCCATACCATTTATGGTCTTTGGTGCTGTAGGAGGGGAAGTCTGCGTCGCCCCCACCCTCATAGAGTGGAGTGACCTCATTAGCAAGGGATGACTCGGAGTCGGCCTGCGCCTTCTCCTTTCCTTTCTTAGATGGGGCCACCCGAGCCGCCCTTGGCGCTGGTTGCGTGCGTGCGTTTTGTTGGGGTGGGGGTTGTTGGTGGCGCACTGGTTGGGGTAGGGGGGTGGTCAGAGGAGACACTAGGTCCCTGACCGAGAGCTGAAGGGCGGATAGTGAGGCTGCCGTAGGGTTCTCAGAAGAGGTGGGCTGGAGGGGGACAGGGGGTCTGTTTTTGCGGGCGTGAAGGTCGTCGATCTGGCCCGACATTCTTGCGACTTCCATTGCGAGTTCGTCTATCTGAGAGGAGAGGGCCCTGGATGCCAGGAGCGAGGTGCACAGAAGGGGGATGATAACGGCTTCGCCTGGCGATAGATCGTCAAGCTCTCCAGAGCTGATTTGGGGGAAGAGCTGGGGGGATACACCCGCATCCGTCGTGGCGTTGACGAGGAGGGCGAGCAGAAGGGGGACATGAGGGCAGATTCCTGACACCGAGGAGTATTCGGAGGGGGGAAGGGGGACAGAGGCCGACGACATCTCTGACTCTGCAGTGAGGCCTCATCCAAAAGGCTTGTGGGAACGGTACGAACGTGTAGGCACACAGGACGCTGATGGTGTTGAAGGCTAGGTGAAAGTGTAGGGGGGGAAAATAGCGGAAGCGGAGCGTGACCTATCTACTGGATCCTAGTGGCTGCCTTATATGCTTGCTCTTCATGCCCATATGACTCACTCCTCGAGTCACGTACCCCATATGACTCACAACTGTGAGTTATGTTAAATCTTTTCTCAACAAGTCATATGATCAAAGTGGTCATATGTGTACAACCCATGACCTCTAGTGAGGTCACATGTGAAACATAACATAACTTTCATAAACCAATCATATGACCAAAATGGTCACATGCGTGAAACCCATGACCTCGAATAAGGTCATATGCGAAATATGATATACCTATGATTCATAACTATGAGTCATGTAAAAACCTTTCCTCACTAAGCCACATTTGTGACAAAGGCTAAAGTGAAGAAAGAAGTCACCTCCAATAGTCTGGGACAGGAACAACCAGTGGAAGAGGTGTTTATCAAAGGTATGGAAGTAGAAGAAGAAGAGGAAGATATTCTTACAATGGCTAGTAGACCAACAAATGTCAAACCTCATGATACTTGTGAAGGAAAAATGGATATCAATGGCAAAGAAGCCAGAGTCCTGATTGATACTGGATCAACAGGATCATTGCTGATGAATGCCACCTTTGTGACCATATACGGAATTCTATGTCATGATTTGAAGACACTAGTCAGGATATACCTCGCTATGAAAGGATG
Source organism: Tuber brumale (assembly GCA_014065205.1). Lineage (NCBI taxonomy): Eukaryota > Fungi > Ascomycota > Pezizomycetes > Pezizales > Tuberaceae > Tuber > Tuber brumale. The sequence continues at coordinate 83,098 of JACCEG010000056.1, forward strand.
ACAATCTGAAGGTCATAAAGAATGTTCAGTCAACATATCAGCAAGAAAGCTAAGTGCACTAAGAACTAGGATATTGGTTGGTAACCTAGCCACATACGATGTCCTGATTGGAATGCCTTTTCTAGAACGACACCAAGCCCAGATGAAATGTGGCAAATTAGCTATCCTGTTTCCCAAGCAGAATATTCGAATTGTTTACACACCTACTAGTGGCATGATCTGTGCAGCAGTAATCAGTACTGAAGAGGTCATGGGCCAACACCTGGAAGTGTCTCCAGAGGAAATACCGGTGGAACTACCACCAATTAGGAAGATCAATCATAAGATATATCTGCAACCAGGAAAGGAGCAGCACTCCTTACCAACTCATTCAATACCGGAATGATAGGTGACAGACTTGAGCACATAGCTGAGAGAAAAGGATAAAGCACGAATTATAGCTCGGCAAGCAGATTCATCGGCAGCTCCACTGTTTGCTAAAGAAACGAAAGATAAGAAACGGATGAGGCCATTGGTGGAACTCACAGCCAGGAATAACAGAACCATTAAAGATGTTAAAACCATTCCTAACCAAACGATGATCCTGAACCCTCTAGGAAGAGTATGATACAGAAGCAAAATCGATCTCTGCGATGCCTACTTCCAAACAAGAGTGGAACCTGAGGACATGATCAACAACGCTTTCTAGACACCAGTGGGAGCTTTCGTTAGCAAGGTTATGCTATAAGGAGACATGAATGCGGCCGGAATATTTATGCGAATAATGTCCAATATATTCAGGGACTACTTAGGACATTTTGTATGGATATATATTGATGATATACTGTCACAAATGTGGCTTAGCGAGGAAGAGGTTTTTACATGACTCATAGTTATGAGTCATAGGTATGTTATGCTTCGCATATGACCTCATTAGAGGTCATGGGTTTCGCACATATGACCACTTTGGTCATATGATATGGTTATAATAATATGTTATGTTTCACACATGACCTCATTTAGAGGTCATGGGTTTTGTACATGTGACCACTTTGGTCACATGATTAGTTTACGATGTTTTGATATGACTTACAAGTTGTGAGTCATATGTGGCGCATGACTCAGGGAGTGAGTCACAAGGACGTGAGGGGCAACTATATAGGAAGGCCGTTAGGGCCGAGTAGATAGGATCTTCACTCTTTGTTCTCAGTTATTTCCTTACTTATTACTTTATACTTTTATGAATATAAACCTTTATGCTCTTCACGAACTACCTATATGAGATAAGAACTCTACTACATGAGTAGAGTTGAAGAAACAGTACGATAGCTGACAAGGACTAGAGATACGAGAGTTTCTCCCACTTTATCCCAGGCACTGGCCGAAGAGCTATCGTCAATTGAGAACCAGGGAAATATCGCCTACACGTTTCTGTGAATTAACACTTGTTACTGATTGTAACATTATGCAGCGTCACTTATAGGAATGCTTGGATGATACCAAGGTGGACTATACCTTCGTGGATCAGTCCTTAGAGCCACACAACGTAGCAGACTAGTTACAAGTAATGGTTTCCCAACTCAGAAGAACCCCGAGCCCAACGACACCCGAAGAGCAATCAACATATGTGGAGTTAAGCTCTGAAGATGAAGACAGGAGAATGGAGGCACTAGGACCAACCAGAGGAGAAGAGGCTGGCCATGTGCCAGGCACAACACCTGAGAAAGCAACCGAGCTGAATCGTGAGTAGATGGCACAAATCCTGGCACTGTTGGGACAGTACTGACCCAAGGTCAAACAACCAGAGACACATGCAGGAAATAGACACCAACTCCGGAACTGGATGGGCGAATTAACATTTTATTTTCACGCCACACGTTGCTCAGGTGGACACAATACGGAAAAAATCTCCTACGTTTCAAGTCTGTTATGGGGAGACCCAAGCAAATGGCTCATGCCATATATGGAAGGCAACAAACCAACAGGATAGAGCCGCTGGGAAGAGTTCAAGGAAGTGATCAAATAGCAGTTTGGAGAGGTGGACCCCAGGGGTGCGGCTAGGATCCACATAATGAATATGGAGCAAGAATCCCGCTCTATGAGTGAATACTAGAGTGAGTTAAAACTCCACTAAATGAAAGCACTATTGGATGACACAACAGTATCACAATACCTAGACGTGGGCAAGCTGCAAAGACTACATAAGGAATTCAAGCATTTCGATTCCAAGACTAGTACAGTCCATGAATTGGCCGCATGGGCCATCAAAATGGAAACTCACCTAGCAATCCTGCAAAACCTGTAAAGGGAAAGGTATGGGAAGACAAAGGAAACTTCCACTCCAAGGAACACCGATGGAACATTCAGACCAATATCAGAGACCTATAAAGAAAGCTTCAGAGCCACTGTGGATTGAGAGGTGGAAATGAACAAGGCGCAAACTCGATAACCCCTCCACCTATCCAATGCGGAATACAAGAAACCAAGAGAGAAGAATCTCTGCCGGAGATGTGGTGAAAAGACACAGTAAATCAGGGAGTGCCGCAACTGAGGGGACAACAGATAGAAAACGATGACACCCGCCCAAGGCAACAACTGGATCCGACAACAGAAGAGAACCAACTGGAAGGAGATGACCACAGAGGAGGATCAATAGGGAAAAGAGGACTGTCCCCAGTAAGAGATGGTCTGGTGGACAAGAAGGAAAGGAAAACCATCGGAAGAGGGAAGACGGACGTAAGGGGAACAAGAAAAATGACTATGGCAAACTACTACACAGCACTACCAGAAGGAGAAGCAGATCATATTATGATCAAATCAACACTATACAATGCCAAAAAGAAAGGCACTATGATACATGCAATGCTAGACTCAGGGGCAACAGAAGATTTCATTGATAAGGAAATCTGCGACAAATACAATTACCGCATGACGCCAACAGGGAAGAAGAGACAGGTTTATTTAGCGGACAGAAAACCCAACAAAATAGGACCAATAACCTATACAGTGCAAGTACCTATGGCCATAGGTAGCCATAGGGAAGAGGTGAGCTTCCAGGTAGCGAACCTTAAGAACCGAGAGCTTGTCCTTGGAATGCCATGGCTATGACAACACAACCACACAATCGACTGAAATAATAACAAGATTACAGTTGCTAGCAAGTGATGCACGACAGGATGTCTGAAGAGTTCACCAGTGGTGTATATAATACCCGAAAGAGAGGCACACGAAGCGAACCTGAAGGCAAGCTTCGACCAGGTCCGAGAAGAACTGGATCAAAAAATCAGATTTAAGAGGTTGAACTAGATAGCCCTAGGCCCAACAAAGGGCTCAAGTCAAGTGGCAGGTGACGACCTATATGCCGACCAAGACAAGACGATCCAAGCAAGGGGTCAAGAGGCGATATCAACTGGAATAGCCATAGGATTACCTCCAGGTACCTATGGACAGATGGTACTACGCAGCGGACTAGCAGTCAACAAACGACTCATTCTCGATGCGGCGGTTATCGATGCCGACTGTGCGGGAGAAATCATGGTGGTTGTAACCGGTACTGGTTACTTGTTTAGGATTTTTAGGTATCAGATGATCTTGTTTTTGTTTTGAATTAGTTTTCGGAACCAAGGTGTGCCTCTACCCTGATAGTATCGGTTTGATACTCGATAGGTTTTATATTTCGTTTTGAGTATTGTTTTCATACTTTTTACGTTTTATGTTTGGTTTCAAGTATTCGTTTGATACTCTATATGTTTTATTTTTGGTTTCGAGTATCGCTTTGATACTTTACATGTTTTATGTTTGGTTTCAAGTATTGTTTTGATACTCTATATGTTTTATGTTTGCTTTCAAGTATCGGTTTGATACTCTATATGTTTTATGTTTGGTTTCAAGGCTACCTTTTTGGAGTCTTATATGATATAAGAAAAAGGCTACCAGTAGCCTGAGAAAGTGTATTTAAGAACTGCTGTTCTTCATATTAGAAGAGGCCGACTTCCGCAGACAGAGTTTTCAATATACTTTGTTGAACAGTTACTTTCTTCAGTCACTTCAAGAATCTTTAGTGTGAGACCTACCACATATCTTGGAGACTTCAGTAAGTGCAATACAGTAAGAAGTCTATTCAACAACCTTGGCTAAAGCCTCCGGAATTTGATTCGCAAGTTACCAACTAGGTACACAACAATACCCGTTAACTCTACGATTACTGCATCTCCCGCCCCGTGGTTACACTTTTTTAACTTTAACAAGTTATCAAGATAGAAGGTGTTACAGGACCAAGAAAGTGCAAGGCCCCTGAGAAAGGTTCCCAGCAGTGCACTAGGGATTCAAAAGGACGGTTCATGAAGACTCCAGCTAAATAGCAAGCGGCAAGTGACGCAGTGGCTCAGCAGTTACCTAGAGATGCCGGTGTATGATCAACTGGAGAATCATCACAACAACTACTAGAACCGCCAACCACTAGCCCAAGATGGTACCCAGAATCTCCGAAAAAGCCTACAGGTATGCAGGTACCTCCAGCACTACCAAGCAATGATCCAGGTAGTTCTGATAGCGATAAAGGATCAGACACCATGGCTTCCGAAGCAGGACCCTTATGGTCCGCAGTCCCAGCCCAAGAGGTTCCAAGACCACCCACACTCAAGCCTAACCCAGATGTTATGGCTAAACTCAGTATCAAAGCACCTTCACCTAGCAAGTTTAATGGTGAAGGAGATGACCTAAAACCAGAAGCGTTTGACCACTGGTATAACTCAGTACAGTTATATCTATGCATAAATGGATTACGGACTCGCGAGGCCGGAAGAGGAAACTATTGGATCCTCTATTGTGAAGGACGAGCTCAAGAAGCAGCTTTCCAAGCAACTCTGCATTTCGCAAAAGATGTGACCAGAGAAGACCTTGTTGGATTCCTACAAGAAAGATTCCAATCTTCGAAACAGAAAGATGATACCTTTTGCAAATTCCATGAAATCGCACAAGTGTATAATGGCAAGGTACAGAGAATATCAACAATAACAACCGACATACTGATGTTTCAATCATGCCTACCCACAAATACCATAAGCAACTATGCCTTCATTCAACAGTTCTTTAAGAGCATGCAGACTAGACTACGGCCAGAAGCGGAATTACAGCATGCTGAAAGAGACACTATTATGGAAGCTATACAAAACGCGGAAAGCATAGACGCTACTCTAAAAAGTACTGGCGCTTATCGAAAGGAAAGGTTCGAGAAACCAGCAAAAGCATTCACTTCCAAACAAGAAGGATGCAAAGACAATTTGAAAAACAAATACTAAGCCGCACAGCAAACCTAAAGAACGAAAGGAGAAAGGTCTTTGCTATACCTGTGGAGGTAGAGGATATCTGGCACGAGACTGTCCCAGCAAAGATGACAAGGGCAAAGGCAAGGGCAAGGCTAAGGTGAAGAAAGAAGTCACCTCCAATCGAATGGAACAGGAGCAACTAGCGGAAGAAGTGTTTATCAATGGCATGGAAATAGGAGAAGAAAAAAAAGATATCCTCACAATGGCTGCTAGACCTACAAATGTTAAACCTCATGATGCTCTTGAAGGAATAATGCACATCAATGGCAAAGAAGCCAGAGTCATGTTTGATACCAGATCAATAGGAGCGAACCTGATTAGCGCCACCTTGGTGACCATGCAGGGAATTCCATGTCAGGAATTGAAGACACCGATCAGAATACACCTAACTATGAAAGGATCACGATCTGAAAGTCCTAAAGAATGTTCAGTCAACATATCAGCAGGAAAGCTGAGCACACCAGGAACCAGGATGTTGGTCGGCAACCTAGTAAAATATGATGCACTAACTGGAATGCCTTTCCAGGAACAACACCAACCACATGTCGAATGTGGCAAATCAGCTATCCAGTTTCCCAAGCAGAATGTTCGAATTGTTTCCACTCCTACTAGTGGCATGATTCGAGCAGCAGTGCTTAGCACTGAAGATGTTATGGATCAACACCAGGAAGTATTTCCAGAGGAAATACCAGAAAACCTACCACCTCTAAGGAAGATCAATCACAAGATTGACCTCCAGCCAGGTGTCACGGTTGGGTGGCAGATAGTGGAAGGAGATGTTTGCGGCAGGTAGTGGAAGGAGATGTTTGTGGAAGGAGATGTTTGTGGAAGGAGATGTTTGTGGAAGGAGATGTTTCACCATGATGAAGATATTCGTCATGAGGTTTTATTTGATTTGCTTTCACGCACATGACCTATTAAGAGGTCATGGGGGCAGCACACAAGGCCAAGGGGGCTGCGCAGTTTGATTTACTTTCATGCACATGACCTATTAAGAGGTCAGGTGGTTTACGCACATGACCAATGCGGCGGTCATATGATGTTTTTCATGAGTCACGATTATGACTCATAGTTGTTTGAATTTATAAGCAGATTGAGTGAAGGACTATAAACGGAGGCTGGTAGAGCCTGGTAGTTCATTCTTCACACAACCACCTATTATACTTTCTGACCTTTACTATCAAGAATAGATTCTATTCTACCACTTCAAGTTCTACCACGATACGATTTGATTATTAGCGTTCCAAAGAGGAACGTCGACAATGGTCTCAGAGTAATAATCGAAGTCTTAGTAAGAAGAGAGAATGAAGCAAAGACACATTAAGGAAGAGAAGTATCACACTATTACAAGGAGACTAACAGAGATCTGTTGCCTGTCGCAGGATATATATTGACATTGGAGGATAGATAGGATATCTAATACCAGGAAAGGAGCAGCGCTCCTTACTCACTTTCTCGATACCAGAACAATGGGCAACAGATATGAGCATATGGCTGAGAGAAAAGGATAAAGCAGGACTCATAGTACAATAAGCAGTCTCATCAGCAGCACCAATGTTTGCACAATAAAAGAAAGACCAGAAACACAGGAGGCCATTAGTTGATCTTACAGTGAGAAATGAGATCACAATCAAAGACGTTGAAACCATTCCAAACTAAACGATGATCCTGAATGCCCTAGCTAGGGCAAGATACCTCTGCGAAATTGATCTTAGCGATGCCTACTTTCAATCAAGAGTGGAACCAGAGGATGTAAATAAAAATGCTTTCAAAAGACCATTTGGATGTTACGTCAGCACGGTTATGCTATAACGAGATATGAATGCCCCTGAGACCTTTATGCACATAATGTCCGCTTTATTCACCGACTACTTGAGACTGTTCATGTGGGTATATATTGATGCTATACACACTTTTTTCCAATACAGAGTCTGTACATTTGAAACACATATCCTTGATTGGTGACAAGCTCAAGAAGGCTCGCTTCTATGCAAGCAGGAAGAAATAAGAATTCTTTGCCACCAGTATAGAAGTATTACGCCATTTTATCAATGATGAAGGGCTCTCACCAGTACCGGAAAAGATAGCGAAGATCGAAGAATGGACTACGCCACTGACTAAGGAACAGTTACAGGAATTTCTAGAAATAGTCAACTACATCAGTCAGTTTTCGCCACACGTTTCAACCATTACTTTACCATTAATGGAGCTCACCAGAACAGCAGAACCTTTGTAGACCGCCACCCAAGACCAAGCCATATATAATGTTAAATGAGTTGTTCCAAAATACGAGGTTATGAAACCACTACAATATGATTTGTCACTTCCAATATGGCTGATAACTGACGCATCCAACACAGGTGTAAGAGCATGGGCAGGACAATGAAAACCCTGAGAAAACGCCAGGCCTGCTTCACTTCAAGGCAGGTAATTCTCTAACCCCCAAATGAATTATGGCACAACCGACAAGGAAGCACTAGCGATAGTTGATGCACTAACTGCATTCCACCACATACTTGCAGGAAGCAAGTTTCATATCATCACAGATCATCTACCTCTGACGTACCTCGAGAGAATCAGAACACCTGTCAAAAAACAGCTACAATAATAAAGGTTCATTGTGAAATACGATACTGAAATAGTGTACACACTAGGGAAATAGAACTATTTAGCAGATGCATTATCCCGTCTTTATGATGAGAACGATAATTACCCACATACTGCAAACAATCCAACATCAGAAGACGATTCATCCATTTCATCACCTATTTCATCCTTTCTTTCTTGCAAAGAACCTACTATTGAACATGAAATGTCTATCTTCGAAGCCCTCACTGTAGAGCACATTGGTGCTCATTGAGAATACGGAAGGGACTGCAGCCTGGAACAAGTACCACTAGATGCAAACGATTGCAGGAATAGCAAACCTCTAAACAATTAGGGAGATCAGTGAAGCTATACCAGTGGAAGAAGTGAGGAGGAACTTGAACATCCATCAATGCATTGGGCATTCTGCGATATACCTTTCTACCCTGACCATGAAGAACTGAAATCTAAGATAAGGACCTATGCCAACTCTCCTAACAGTAGCCCACGGGCTATCAATACACTTCGTAACACTAACGATGATCAAGACAAGAAAGATACTCAGTCCCTATGCCCATGCCTCGATATCGGAGCCATCAAAGACCGTGTCAAGAAAGCTTTAAGCTGTGGCACAACCCTTACTGATTGTCATAACTCCGAGTATCCTGAACGTTACCATCATGAACCCTTCTATGGAGGACTCCTCGCATACCTAAATGAAGTTCCAGTAGTGGAACTACCCTCGCAGCCTCACAAAAATCGAGAACTCTTCAAAGTGTATGAAACACCTGAAGAGGAGGAGGAGGTAATGGTATTAGAAAGAGTGGTGGACGAAAAGGATATCATCCAAGGAGTGGATGATATGAAGAACATTTGGAGGGAACAGATGGTTAAAGGATACAGGAATGATTCTATCTACCAGTTAGCGAAGGATTCCAACCATACATCACAAGTCGGAATGATACAATATTACAACATATGTAACGGCCTACTCTTCGCCACTAGAATAGGAGGAGGGGATTGTCTTTACATTGCGAAAGGTCATAGAGTGAAGAGACAAACACTGAGAGAACTGATGCTAGGGGAGATATATAATAAAGAACATCATAGCGCAGATCGAAACCTCCGGTATATAACAGAATATATCTACTGGCCGCAGATCAGGAAGGATTTCAAAGACTATGTCCAGCAATGTGACATATGTCAACTAAATTGGGAAAGGCCTACATTACCTACCGGCAATGCCCTTTCACTGCCCTTTCCTTCCGAGATATTTTCAAGCTATGCTATTGCTTTTATAGGTTTTTTCACTAAGCTAAGAAAATATGATTCAGTATTGGTAGTAGTGGATAGAGCAGTTGGTTTCAGCTAGCTGATACGAACATCAGTAAATGCTACTCCGATTTCGAAAATAGAATTGCTCCTACACCATATCTTCACTCCTTAAGGAATACCTACCTCTACTGTTAGTAATGCTGACCCTCGATTCACCTCCCGGTTTTGGAAACAAACATTGACGACTATAGGAGTCGAACACAATAGGGCTACGCATGGTCACCACCAGACTAGTGGGCGAGCAGAAAGGAAAATTAGAGAACTAAAAACTGCGTTGAGGAATGTTGTTAACACACGCCAAACCAACTGGCTTACCTCCCTCCCTCAAGTGACAGCTTACTCCAATGCAGGTCACTCTGATACTATTGGAATGTCTTGATATAAAGCTATTTATGGATGAGAATGCCAACTGCGCATTACTTATAAAGTCAACTGTACAACAGTACCCGCATCCGATGATTACTACAATCGACACCAGGAGATTCGACATGCAGCATATTAAGCATTGCAGTTGGCTAGAGCCAGATCAAACAGAGTCACAGCTAAGAGGAGAAACTCACACAAACCTGTCAAGATTGCGGAAAGGATTATCGTTTTTGGAGACCAGTTTGCAACGGAATCTTGCAGATCTCGGAAATTCCAACCACACTGTTGAGGCCCTTTTACAGTACTCAAATTTGACGAACACATCCGGAACTATACAGTTAGCATAGATGCAGGAATGTATCGAAGAAGGAACGGTGTATTGCACTATTCAGCAGTCAAACCTTACCACCTGATTGGCGATTTCGGATTCTCAGGACGAGCAGTCGTGCAGCCCACACCCATTCTCATCAATCAAGAACAGGAATGGTAAATTCAAGATGTCCTCGATTACAGGAAACGATATGGAAAAGGGCAGTTCTTTGTTAGTTAGAAAGGATATCCAGCAAGTAAGAATAGTTGGGAACCAGCAGAAGGATTAAAACATGCGATGGATTTAGTTCAAGCATGGTGGACGGATAACATGCCAGGAGATGAGTTTCAAGCGATATTTTCTTAGTTTATTCCTATGTATTATCCTCCTACTAAGGATGGCTTTGAGAGCTATTCAGATGTACTCCAGATCGATAAAGGGTTTTCGGATCCACATTTGAAACCTGATTATGATAGCAAGGATTAAGGACTTTTGTTCTTATATTTTGAAATAAGGAATTTATTTTGTTTTCGAAGTGTAACCGGTACTGGTTACTGGTTTAGGATTTTTAGGTATGAGTTGATATTGTTTGTGTTTTGAATTAGTTTCCGGAAACAAGGTGTGCCTCTAGCCTGATAGTATTGGTTTGATACTCTATATGTTTTACGTTTAGTTTTGAGTATTGTCTTGATACTCTATATATTTCGTATTTGGTTTCGAGTATCGGTTTGATACTCTATATATTTTGTGTTTGGTTTTGAGTATCGTTTTGATACTCTATATGTTTTACATTTGGTTTCAAGTATCAGTTTGATATTCTATATGTTTTATGTTTGGTTTCAATGCTACCGTTTTGGAGTCTTATATGAAAGGAGGACAAGGCTACTGGTAGCCTAAGAAAGTGTATATAAGAACTGCTATTCTTTACATTAGAAGAGGCAGACTACAGCAGACAGAGTTTTCAATATACTTGGTTGAACAGTTACTTTCTTCAGTAGCTTCAAGAATCTTTAGTTGGAGACCTACAAAATATCTAGGAGGCTTCACTAGTTGCCATACAGTAAGAGGTCTATTCAACAACCTCGGCTAGATTCTCCAGACTTTGATTCACTAGTTAACAACTAGGTACAGAACAAAGCCATTGAACCCTACGATTACCGCATCTCGCGAGAGGTGGTTACAGTGGTCCTAGCCAATGTGGCGGATATTGACCAAGCAATCCAAAAACGAGATCCCATAGTACAGTTGACCATTGTGCAGATCAAGGAAGAAGAAATTCAAGAAGTACGAGAACTTCACAACACCACAAGAAGAATGAAAAGCTTTGGCGCCAAGGATAGCGCGAAGACCAAGAAAGAGGAAGCGGCCGAGATTAGGGAAATATCAGCCCCCCGTTTTGGCTCATATAACAAGACCGGAGACCTCATACAGATCCACACATGGAATTCGCAAGAAGAATAGCTGGAATGGGCACCAATCAATATCAGCACCGAACTGGCAATATAACAAAAACAGCAACAATATTACGATCCGTGACCAGTGTTAGCTATCAGTAACCGGTAGATGATACTGCTCTAGTTCTCTCGTGAATAAAGATCTTAGGCTGGTGCCCATAATAAGAGGGGCGAGACACTCATGTCTCAAGTCCGGATTGGCGATTGTACTGTTCCTTTAACCCCACTTGTGGAGTAGAGTTCTTGTCTTGTCTGGGTAATTCGTAGAGAGCGTAAAGTTTTATATTCCTAAAAGCATAAAGTAATAAGAAAGACAATAACTTAGAATGAAGTGTGGAGAGCCTATCTACTCAGCCTGAGTGGCACTCCTATATAATTGCCCATCACGCCCTTATGACTCACTCCCAGAGTCATGTACCACATATGACACACAACTTGTGAGTCATATCAAAATATCATGAACTGATCATATGACCAAAGTGGTGACATATGCGAAATCCATGACCTCTAAATGAAGTCACGTGCGCAACATACATATTATTATAACCATATCATATGATCAAAGTGGTCATATGTGCGACACTCATCACCTCCAATGAGGTCCTGTGTGAAGCATAACATACCTATGACTCATAACTATGAGTCATGTGAAAACCTGTTCCTCGGTAAGTCACATTTGTAACATTAACTCCTCCCTCCCTAAGCTCGAGTCCCTTCGACCTTAGAATCTCACATCAAGGAGGCAATCTGTGAACCTCCGGTAGTGTTTAGCGCTGTCGGTCGCTTCCTCACAGTATCCACGAACTTCGTCGATAATGATTCTCTGTTTGACCCGGTCCTTCCGCAATGCTTTGTCTTCCTTTTCGATCTTTTCGTTGTAAGAGGCGCAGACTATCTCCACTCCTCTTCTCATTCCTTCATCTAATTGCACGTGTTTTTCCACTTTCCATTTCCTGCCGCATGATTGTTTCTTGTTGTCGTTAGGTGTCTTCTTTCATCTGATCGCTAGATCCCCACAATCTCTCGACTGTTAAGCACAGTTCTTCCTTGGACACAAAGGGTTCTGTATCTCCTCCCTTCTTAGGTTCCATGCTCAGAACCTCTTAGCTTGCCTACTTGGCTTCCCATTTCTGTCCTTAATGATAGGAGTAGTACCTGCACATGCAGTTCTGTCAGGAGATGTTGTAGTGTAAGGGCCAGTGGGTGCAGGTTGTGGTTGTGTTGCCCACACCACTTCAATCGAGGTGGTTGGTGGTGACCAGCGTGTCACCAACATCTTGCTCGGGAAGAAGTTGTTTCGTTGTTTTCCGTCTAGGTGCACAGGGCACCAGTCATCTGTGCATGTCGTCCTGTGGTAGACGTCATGGTTTTTCTCATTGTCTTGCACCACCTGGGCCCATGTGGCCTCGATAGTCTTCTCCTCTTCCTCCTTCTTGATTCTGACTTCTGCTTCTACTGCTGCCGACTTGGCTGTACCGGATGGAGGGCTCGTGGGACTACCCACGACCTCAAATTCGTCCGCAGGATCCTCGATGCTCTGTTGACTGTTTCTGTGGGTAGCATGGGTGCAACAGCTCATGGGCATGTTGTGCATTTGCGAAATTGGTAGCTGGGTACTACTCTTGATTGTGTTAAGGGAGTAACCAGTCTACTTAGCGCGGTACTGAATGTTACCGTGGTATAAGCGAGAGTCAATTATTTCGTCCAGTTCGTATTCGAGTTCTCCTTCTAATTCGATAGGCGCAGGAGGTGTGATCATCTCTGATAGAAGTTTTCTTGTTCTGACAGAGTTCCCAAAGAAGAGATGTGGAATGTATTGTGTATCTTCATGGATGGGAGAAGGTCGAGCTTATATGCTCGTTTCTCTATTCTTTCTCGTATCTCGCAAGGTCCCATTTTATTGTAGTCCAATTGCTTGGGCGGTCGGGTTAGTCGTATATTTCTTAGTAGTAACCACATCCTATCTCCTTGTTGTAGGTGTGAGTCGGGCTTTCCGTGTAAATCGTAGTTTTCATTGTGTCGTAATTGTGCTGTCGTTATTTCTGCTCGTAGGGTGTCATGTAATTGACTCATATCTTCTTTTTCTATTATCAGTCCTTTCCTTGTATGACCTATGGTCTGATATTCTGAGTCAAGACTGTAGTTTGCGTAAAAGGGTGTCACCTTAATCGTTTCTTGCGGTCTGTTGTTGTATGCAAATTCTGCAATGGGTAGTAACTCGTCCCAGTTGTCCTGCTGGTAATTGATAGAGGCTTGCAGGTATTGCTCCAATATGCTGTTCATTCGTTCTGTCTGTCCATCTGTCTGTGGGTGGAAGGCTGTAGAAAGTTTCCCTCCGATCCCAAGTTCTTTTGTTATCTTTTTCCATATTCCTGATGTGAATATTGATTCTCCGTCAGTGATAATGTGTTTCGGTAGTCCATGTAGTCGAAAGATTTGTTTGATGAATATCGTTGCAAACTGCCGTGCCATCATATCCATTCGTGTTGCTATGAAAGGACTCGTTTTGGTCAGGTGATCCACCACGACCATGATTGAGTCATATCCATTGTCCTTACGTAGATCTATTATGAAATCCATAGATATGGATACCCACGCTTTCTCTGGTACTTTATGGGTTTTAGCAGCCCATATGGTGCGTGTCGCACCTGTTTTGTTCTTTGGCATATGTCCCAGTTTTTAACGTAATGTTTGAAAGATTCCCTTAATCCTGGCTAGTGGTATTTCCTCATCATCAGTTCCGTTGTTTTGGTTGTTCCTCCGTGTCCTGCTGGTTTGTCATCATAGTGTTTCTTGATAAGGTTTGTCTTTATCTTTTCCTTTTCTGGTATCTAAATCTTTCCATAGTACCAAAGATAGCGGTCATTCCTTTTGCATAGGGCTAAGGCCACCCCTTTTCTTTCCTTTTCTCCTTTTTCCAAGGGATCTCTCATTCCTCTAATTCCTTTTCTTTCGCGATTTCTTTGCGTAGTTCTCCCTCGTCCTCGTCCTGGATTTCTGTTGATTCCATAGCTTCGAAGTATTCTTTTGGCAGCAGAACCCTATTCTTTGCTTGATTCTTTTAACCTCTTTATCTTGTGGTTTGTCGCTCGCTATCCTGGTTAAGGTGTGCAGTTTACCTCATTCTTTTCCTAGTCGATATTCGATTTTCAAATTGTATTTGACTAGGCTCTCCATCTACCGGATTTGCCTATTGTTGTGTTCCTTTGTTGTCACGTAGGGAACTAGGTTCTTGTAGTCTGTAAGAACTTAGACCTGATGGTTATTGTTCTGTATGTATCTTCTCTATTCCTTGAGTGCTTGAACTATAGCCAATAGTTCTTTTTGGCGACATCGTTGTTGCGTTCCACTGGTGTCATTGTCTTTGATCGATAGCATACCGGGTGCTATTTTCCATCTTCGCATATCCACGATAGGATCTCTGAACAGCTGTATTTCGATGCGTCTGTCACGATTGTTGTTTCTTTCGGTGGATCGTAGTGCACCGGGATTGGTTCCAATGTGAGTTTGGTTCATATATCGTGGTAGGCCTTTTGCTCCTTTTCTCCCTCTTCCCATTTGATATCCTTCTTCGTTAGTTGATACAAGGGTTTCGCCATGCTGCTAAACCCCACGATCACCCTTCGACAAAAGCTACAGAATCCCATGAAGCATAGGATGTCTGTCTGGTTGTTTGGCTTTGCCAAGTCCCATATAGCCACCGTTTTGACTGGGTCCACTTGGACTTCCTTTCCGCTAATGATAAACCCTAGGTACTCGGTTTCCTCCTGGTGCCACTCGTGGTTGGATGGTTTGATCTTCATCCGCGATTTCTGGATCTGGTTCATGATATAGCTGACATCATTTCTGTGTTGTTCCAGGTTTTCCAAATATATGAATACATTATCTAGGTAGACAATGCGGCATATATCTAAGAATTTGCTGAGTACCTGGTTGATCCATTCCTGGAATGATGCCAGCGCACTGGTCATGCCAAATGGTATAACCAAATGCTCGTACATCATGTATCTTGAAGTAAAGGTCGTCTCCTATTCGTCTCTTTCCTTTATTCACGTATTATGATAGGCATCCTTGATGTCCAATTTGGTGTAGTACTTTATCATCCTTAATTGATCCAGGGCCTCTCCGATCAACGGTAAGGGGTACCGGTCTTTCTTTGTTACCAAGTTGAGGAATCGGTAATCCACGCATAATCTCTTCTTAGCATCCTTTTTCTTGTCAAATAATATTGGTGATCCCGCTGATGCGAACAAGTGTCGTATCCATCCTCTCTTCATATTCTGTTAAATATATCCTTGCGGTTCTTCTAATTCATTTTCTTCCACGGGATACAGTTGTTGCTATGAAATCCTTTTCTTTGTCTTAGATTCCTCATTCTTTTCAACGTGGATTTCACGATCCACTCCAGGCCTCCTTAGTTGTGGTCAGTGCGCTTCTTTTCCAGGGGACAGATCCGTGAACTAGTCATATTCTTGAGGCATTATATTGCACTACTCCTTCTCGTTTCTTTACTGCTTTTGTCATCTTGCCAGTTCGGTAGAGATATTGATTCGTGCCAATTCCCGCTTTTCTTTTTCTGGATTCCATTTGAGGATCCCCAGCACTACTCCTCTCTTGTCATATCGGCTGCACGCATGGGCTGATGTTTCTGGAATATGTGCCGCTTCCTCATTCTTGGTCTACGGGTTATCCGTGCTGCTAAAGCCTTTCATGCCTCTCTTGGTGTCGTGAAGTTGTTGTACTTCATGCATTCCTTCTTTGTTGATCTTCTCAATAATCAACTGTGCTAGGCGGTCTCCGTTCTAGATTTCTTGGTCAATATCTCCCAGGTTGGCTGGGACCCTGTGGTTTCTCCCAAGTAGCCGGCATCGATGACTCCTGCATTTGCAAGGAGTCGTTTGTTGACTTCTAGTCTGCTGTATGGTGCTATCTGTCCATAGGTACCTGGAGGTAATCCTATTGCTATTCTAGTGGATATCGCCCCTTGATCTCTTGCTTGGATCGTCTTGTCTTGGTCGGCATATAGGTCGTGACCTGCCGCTTGTCTGGATCCCTTTTTTGGTCCCATCGCCTTCTCCTGCAACTTCTTAAATCTGATTTTCTGATCCGGTTCTTCTCTATGTTGGTCGAATCATACCTTAAGGTTCGCTTCTTGTGCCTCTCTTTCTGGTGTCGTATATACCACTGGCAAACTGTTGAGACATCCTGTTGTACGTCCTTTGCTAGTGAATGTAATCCGGTTGTTATCCCCATTGCTCGTGGGGTTGTGTTGTCGTAGGCATGGCATTCCAAGGACAAGCTCGTAGTTTTTTAGGTTCGCAACCTGGAAGGTCGCCTCTTCCCTATGGCTACCTATGGCTATAGGTACTTGCAGGGTATGGGTTATTGGTCCCATTGTATGGAGTTTTCAGTCCGCTAGATAAACCTGTCTCTTATTTTGTGTTGGTATCATGGCGTAATTGTATTTGTCGCAGATTTCCTTATCGATGAAATCTTCTGTTCCACTGAGTCCCGCATTGCGTGTATCGTGGTTCCTTTCTATTTCGCGTTGTATAGTGTCAATTTGATCATAATATGATCTCCTTCTTCTTCTAGTAGTGGTATGTAGTAGTTTACCATGGTGCTTTTTCTTGTCCCGCTTGCATCTATCTTGCTTCTTCTGATGGTTTTCCCTCCCTTCTTGTCTACCAGACCATCTCTTACTGGGGACTGTCTCCTTTTTCCGGTTGGTTCTCCTCTGTGATCATCTCCCACTAGTTGGTTCTCTTCTGTTGTCTGACCTAGTTGTTGCCTTGGGCTGGTGTCATTGTTTTCTGTCGCTGGTCCGCTCAGTTTCAGTACTCTACGATTTGGTGTCCCTTTTTACCGCATCTCTAAGAGAAATTCTGCTCCTTTAGTTTCTTGTATTGCGCATTAGATATGATAAGCTGATATCAAGTTTGCGCCTTGTTCATTTCCACCTCCCGATCGACAGTGAGTCTGCAGCTGCCCTCGTAGGTCTGTGATATTGGTCTGAACATTCCATCAGTGTTTCTTGGTGTAGAAGTTACCTTTGTTTTTCCGTGATATTCCCATTATAGGTTTTTCAGGATTGTTAGTCCGGTTTCCTTCTTGATAGCCCATACGGCTAATTCGTGGACTGTACTAGAGGCGGAATCATAGTGTTCGAACTTCTTCCATAGTCTTTCCGACATACCTGGGTATAGGTATTGGCATGCTGTCATGTCGTCCAATAGCCCTTCCGTTTGGTGGAGTCTGAACTTGTTCAAGTATTCCGTCATGGAGCGGAATCACCTCTCCATATTCATTATTTGGATCCTAGCTCCACCCCGTGGGTCCACCTCTCCAAACTGCTATTTGATCCCTTCCTTGAACTCTTCCCAGCTCCTCCATCCTGCAGGTTTGTTGCGTTCCGAGTATGGCATGACCCATTTGCTGCCATCTCCCCGCAAGAGTCTTGAAACGTAGGTGATTTTTTCCGCATGATGTTGGTCTCACCAACTCATGGCGTGCTGGTAAATCGTCAATTCAGCCATCCGGGTCTGGAGCTGGTATCTATTTCCTGCCTATGTCTCTGGTTGTTTGACCTGGGGTTGGTGCTGTCCTAATAGTGCCAGGATTTGTGCCATCTCCTTGTCACTCAGTTCGGGTGCAGCTTCCCGTGTCGGGCCTGGTGCAGGGCCAGCCCCTTCTCCTCCAGTTGCTCCTAGTCCCTCAATTTTGTTGTCTTTGTCTTCAGAGCTTGACTCTCCGTATGTTGATTGTTCTACGGTTGTGGTCGGGCTTGGTGTTTGTCGCAGTTGTGAAACCGTTCATGGAAACTCCTCCGCTACTCCGGGTAGCTCCAAGGACTGATCCTCACAGGTATAGTTAGTCTTGATATTGTCTAAGCGTCGCTATAAGTGATGCTTGGTAATGTTATGATTCCTAACCAGAGTTAGCCATCAGCAACAGGTAGATGATACTTCTCTGGTTGTCTCTCGACAATAGCTTTTAGGCTGGTACCTACGATAAGGTGGGAGAGACTCTCGTATCTCTAGTCCTTATTGCCTATCGTATACTTTCTTTAACTCTACTCGTGTACTAGATTTCTTGTCTCATGTAGGTAACTCGTAAAGGGAGTAAGGTTTTGTATTCGTAAAAACATAAAGTAATAAGTAAGGAAACGACTGAGAACGAAGTGTGAAGAGCCTATCTACTTGGCCCTAGCGGCCCTCCTATATAGTTACCCTTCACACCCTTGTGACGCACTCCCTGAGTCATGCGCCACATATGCCTCACAACTTATAAGTCATATCAAAACATCATAAACTAATCATATAACCAAAGTGGTCACATAGGCGAAACTCATGACCTCTGAATGAGGTCATGTGCGAAACATACATATCATTATGACTATATCATATGACCAAAGTGGTCATATGTGAGAAACCTGTGACCTCTGGTGGGGTCATGTGCGAAACATAACATACCTATGACTCATAACTATGAGTTATGTGAAAACCTATTCCACGCTAAGTTACATACATGACAAACAAAAAGAAAAGCAGTGGTACGATACAATACCATAACAATACCACCAGTTCACATATCTGTTTCAGGAAAAACAAGGAAACTCACTACCACCAAGGAGGCCTGTAGTGGATCACGAAATCCACATCGAAAAAGGATGAGAAAACCTAGACAAAGAAAATGATTCCATACTAAAGACTTTATCCCCACAGAGAAAAGGAATTGGAAGAACGGTGACGATATATTCCACAGAATATGAAAAGAGGATAGATATGTCACTCGTTCGCATCAGCCGGCCCAGCAATATTATTGGTCCAGAAACAGTATGGGAAGATGAGATTATGCGTGGACTACCGAGCTCTAAACTGGGTAACCGAGAGAGCGCGGTACCTGTTACCGTTAATTGTAGCGGCCCTAGATTGATTAAGGATGGCGAAGTACTTCATGAAACAGAACATGCAAGATACCTATCATGATAGAGGAGTAAAGGGAGGGGACGAATAGAAGATGACCTTTGCAACAAGATACGGGATGTATGAGTACTTGGTTATGCCATTTGGCCTGACCAATCGACAGGCCTCATTGCAAGGATGGATCAACCAGGTACGCAACAAATTCCTAGATATATGCTGCATCATCTACCTAGACGATGTACTCATATATTCGGAAAACCTGGAACAACACAGAAAGGGAGTCAGCAATAGCGTGAACGAGATCTAGAAATCAGGGATGAAGATCAAACCATCCAAGTGCAAGATCCACAAGAAGGAAACCGAGTAGCTAGGATTCATCATTAACTGAAATGGAGTCCAACTGGACCCAGTCAAAACAGCAGCTATACGGGACTGGGCAAAGCCAAACAACCAGACCGACATCCAATGCTTTATGGGATTCAATAACTTTTGCCGCAGGTTTATCATGAGATTTAGCAGGATGGCAAAACCCTTGTATAACACAACGAAGAAGGATGTCAAATGGCAGGAGGGAGAAAAGGAGCAGAAGGCCTGCAATGATATAAGAACTAAACTCAGAATGCCACTAATCCTGGTACACTTCGATACACGGAAAGAAACAATAATCGAGGCAGACCCATCAGAATACGTCGGTTCTAGGATCCTATCCCAGAAATGCGAAGACAGAAAATGGCGCCCGGTATGATATCGATCAAAGATAATGACACCGGCCGAATGGATCTAGGATGTCGCCAACGAAGAACTATTGGCTATAGTTCAAGTACTCTGGGAATAGAGAAGATACATACTGAACAATGACCATCAGGTCAGAGTTCTCACGGACCACGAGAACCTAGTTCCCTTTATAACAAAGAAGGAACCCAACATTAGGCAAATCCAGTGGATGGAGAGCCTAAGCAAATACAACTTCAAAATCGAATATTGACCAGGAAAGGAATGTGGAAAACCGGATGCCTTAACCAGGATAGTGCGCAACAAACCACAAGAGACAGAGGATGAAAGAATCAAGTAGAAGAATCGAGTTCTGCTGCCAAAAGAATACTTTGAAGCTATGGAATCAACAGAAATCCAGGACAAGGATGACGTAGAACTACAAAAAGCAATGGAGAAAGGAAAGGAATTTCGAGAAAAAACAGAAAGCCTGTAAAAAGGAGAAAAAGAAGCAAAAGGGGTGGCCTTGGGCCTATGCCAATGGAAGGACTACTATCTTTAGTACGACAGAAAGATACCGATACCAGTGAACGCAAAGATACAGTTGAACCTTATCAAGAAACCCCGCGATGACAAACCAGCAGAACACCGAGGAACAGCCAAAAGAAATAGAGCTGATCACGCGGAAATATTACTGGCCGTTATTACGGGAACCTGTCAAACAATAAGTCAAAAATTGCGACATATGCCAAAGAACAAAAGTGGTGTAACGCGCACCATAGGGGCTGCTAAAACCCAATAAAGCACGGGAGAAACCTTGGGCATCCAGATCTATGGATTTCATAACATATCTATCTAAGGCCAATGGATATGACTCAATCACGGTCATGGTGGATCGCCTGACCAAAATGTGTCATTTCTTACCAAACCCAATGGATATGATGGCATCACAGTTCGCAACAACATTTGTCATAGAAATCTTTTAACTACATGGACTACCGAAAGACATCATCACCGACCGAGGATCAATATTCACGCCAGGAATATGGAAGGAGATAATGGAAGAACTAGGGATCAAAAGGAAACTTTCTACAGTCCTCCACCCACAGACAGATGGACAGTCAGAACGAATGAACGGCATATTGGAGCAATACCTACACGCCTATTTCAATTACTAGCAGGACATCTGGGAGGAATTACTACTGATAACAGAATTTGCATACAACAATGGATGGCAAGAAAGGATTAAGATGACACCCTTTTACCCAACCTACAGTCTCGACCCAGAATATCAGATCATAGGTCCTACAACCAAAGGAATGATGGTGGAAAAAGAAGATATGAGTCAATTACACAACACTCTATGAGCAGAAATGACGACAGCACAATTACAACAAAAAGGAAAACTACAATGGACTCAGAAAATCTGATCCACACCTACACCATGGAGATAGGGTGTGGTTACTACCAAGAAATATACGAATGACATGACCATCCGAGAAATTGGATTACAAGAAAATGGGACCATTCGAGATACTGAAAAGGATATGAAACTGAGCATATAAACTCTGCCTTCTCCGGTCAATGAAGATACACAATGCATTGTATATCTTGCCTTTGCAACTCTATCTGGACAAAAGACTTCCCACGCAGGCGATCACATCTCCTCCACCTATCGAATTTGACGGAGAACCTGAATACGAACTCGATGAAATAATCGACTCTTGCTTATACCATGGTAGTCTTCAATACTGTGATAAATTAACCAGTTACTCTCCGGAACACGATCAAGAGTAGTATCGAGCTACCAACTTTGCCAGCGCTCAATAGGCCCGCAACCTCTTCCACCAATGATACCCACAGAAGCCATCAGCCGAGAGTCGCGGATGCTCTGGATGTCTTCGAGCTCAGGGGTAGCCCCACAAGCCCTCCACCCAATGCAGCTAACTGGGCTGCAGCAGAAGACGAAGTCAGAATCAAGAAGGACGAACAGGCGAAGACCATCGAGGCTGAATGGGCCCAGGTGGTAAAGACAACAAGAAGAACCATGATGTCTACCACTGGATACCATGCACGGACGACAGGTGCTGTGTAAACCTAGATGGAAAATAAGGAAGCAACTTGTTCCTGAGTAAGCAGTCGACAACATGCCGCTCACCACCAAGCACTATGATCGAAGCCGTGCGGGCAATACAACCACAACCTCCTCCGACGAGCTCCTTACATCACATGATCTTTTGGCAGAACTGCATGTGCAGGTACCGCCCCTAGTATCGAAGACAGAAATGGGAAGCCAGGCAGGCAACCCAAGAGGTTTCGGGAATGGAACCCAGGAAGGGGGGGGATACAAAATCCTTTGTCTCCAAGGAAGAACTGCACCTAATAGTGGTGAGATTACAGTAATCAATCAATCAGCGAGAAGAGGGAATGAAACAATCCCAAGAAACAATCACGCCGCTGGAAAACGAAAAGGAGATATACCAGCAGCTGGATGAGGGACGAGAATGGGAGTTGACATAGTGCGTGAATCTTGCAATGAGAAGATCCAAAAGGCAGACAAAGCCTGGGGGAAGGAATGGCTCAAACGGAGAGCCATTATCGAGAAAGTGCCAGGATACTGCGGGGAAGTGACCAACAGCTCTAAATGCTTCAGCGAATTGGTGGACCGCCTCCACGATACGAGATTCTAGGCTCGAAGGGACTCCAGCTTCGGGTGAGAGGAGCTAATGTCATGAATGTGGCTTAGTGAGGAAGAGGTTTTCACATGACTCATAGTTATGAGTCATAGGTATGTTATGTTTCGCATATCACCTCATTAGAGGTCATGGGGTTTGCACATATGACCACTTTGGTTATATGATATAGTTATGATGATATGTTATATTTCACACATGACCTCATTTAGAAGTCACGGGTGTCGCACATGTGACCACTTTGGTCATATGACTAGTTTATGATGTTTTGATATGATTCACAAGTTGTGAGTCATATGTGGCGTGTGACTTGGGGAGTGAGTCACAAGGGCGTGATGGGCAACTATATAGGAAGGCTGTTACGGCCGAGCAGATAGGCTCTTCACGCTTTACTCTAAGTTACTTCTTTACTTATTACTATATGCTTTTACGAATATAAACCTTTACGCTCTTTACGAACTACCTGCATAGGATAAGAATTCTACTACGCAAGCAGAGCTGAAGAAAGATTACAATAGGTGATAAGGACTAGAGACATAGGAGTCTCTCCTACTTCATTGTAGGCACTGGCCTGAGAGCTATCCTCAAGCGAGAACCAGAGAAGTATTGCCTACCCGTTGCTAATAGTTAACACTGGTTAGGGATCATAACCTATACTCATTTTTTCTCATAAAGAGTCTGAACATTTGAAACATATATCCCTAATTTACGACAAGCTAAAGGAAGCTCATTTCTATGCCAGTAAGAAGAAATCAGAATTCTGCACCACCAGTAGAGAAGTATTAGGCCATGTTATCAAGGACGCAGGACTATTGCGAGCTCCGGAAAAAATAGCAAAGATTGAAGACTAGACGACGCCACAAACTAAGAAACAACTGTAGGAATTCCTAGCGACTGTAAGCTCCCTCTGCCAGTTTTTGCCACACATTGCAACTATTACATCACCCTTAACAGAACTCACTGGAACTGCGGAATATGTGTAAACTACCACTCACGACCAAGCCATGGAAAACGTTTAGCATAGTGTTTCAAAATACGACGTCATAAAACCATTACTATATGATTCCTCACTTCCAATATGGCTAATAGCCGATGCATCCAACATAGGAGTAGGAGCAAGGGTAGGACAAGGAGCAACATCTGAGAACGCAAGACCTGCTTCACTCCATAATAGGAAATTCTCTAATGCCCAAATGAATTATGGTACAACTGACAAGGAAGTCCTAGCAATAGTCGATGCGTTAACAGCATTTCACCATATACTTGCAGGAAGCAAGTTTACCACTATCATTGATCATCTACCTCTCACATACCTCAAGACAAGCACAACACCTGCCAAGAAGCATTTGTGGTGGAAAGGATTCATTGGAGAATATGACATCGAAATAGTGTATAGGCCAGGGAGATAGAACTATTTAGCAGATGCCTTATCCCGTCTTTATGATGAGAAAGATGATTACCCACATACTGCAAACGATCCTACACAAGAAGACAATTCATCTACTTTCTCACCTATTTCATCGTTTATTTCTTGCGAAGAAACTACTAGCGTACACGAAATATCTCGATTTGAAGCCTATACAGTTGAGCACATCGGTGCTCATTCAGAATGGAGAAGTGACCGCAGCCTGCAGCCAGCACTGCTGGGCGCAAAAGACTACAGGAATAGTGAACCCCTAAACCATTGGGGAGACCATCGAAGTTATACCAGTGGTAGGAGTGAGGAGGAACTTGAACATGCATCAATTCATTGGGCATTCTGCAACATACCCTTCTGCCCTGACCATGTGGAATGGAAACCTAGGACAAAGACCTACTCTGGCTCCCCCAGCAGCAGACCGCCAGTCATCGAAACTCCTCCTAACACCAATGATGACTACAGAGATAACCATTCACCACACACCTGCCTTGAAGTCCGAGCCGCAAAGCAGGGCATTAAGAAGGTATTAGGATGTAGCTCCTCTAAAGGTTATGATCCTGAGCACCCTGAGCATCACCAAACCGAGCCCCTCTATGTAGGACCTCTCGTATACCTGAATGAGGTTCCAGTTGTGGTACCTCCCTTCCTACCTTATGAGAAACTTGAACTCTACAAAGTGTATGAGATACCTGATGAGGAGCAGGAGGCAATGGTATTAGAAAGGGTGGTAGATGAAAGGGAGATTATCCAAGTTATGGATGATATGAAAAACATTTGGAGGTAACAGATAGTTAGAGGATACAGGAACGACCCTATCTACCAACTGGCGAAGGATTCTAACTATACTTCACGAAACAGAATGATGCAACATTACAAGATACGTAACAGTCTATTCTATACCACTATAAGAGGAGGAGAAGACAGCCTCTACATTTTAAAGGGTCATGGGGTGAATGGAAAAACGCTAAGAGAACTGATGATAGGGGAGATACATAATAAAGGACACCATAGCGCTGATCAAAACCTCCCGTATGCAACGGAATACATCTACTGGCTAGAGGTAAGGAAGGATTTTAGAGACTATGTCCAGCAGTATGACATATGTCAACTGAACTGGGAAAGGACTCCATTACCCTTGGGCAACACCTTTTCACTCCCCTTTCCCTCCGAGATATTTTTGAGCTATGCTATCCATTACAAGGGCTCCTTCACTAAGCTCAGAGGAGATGATTCAGTCTTGGTAGTAGTGGATAGAGCGGTTGGTTTCAGCTAGCTAGTACCAAAATCGGTGAACACTACTGCAATCTCAACAAGGGAGTTATTTCAGGACCGTATCTTTACGCCTCATGGAATACCTACATCGATTGTCAGTAATGCGGATCCCTGATTTACTTCTCAGTTCTGGAAGCAGACCTCGTAAGCGATGGGAGTTGAACATATCATGGCTACACCTGGACATCATCAGACCAATGGCCAGGCGGAAAGAAAGATCAGGGAATTGAAGACAGCATTAAGGAATATTGTTAACACATGCCAGACAAACTGGTTTACCTTTTTCCCTGAAGTGACAGCTTACTCCAATGCAGGTCACTTTGACACTATCGGTATGTTCCCATATAAAGCTGTATATGGACGAGAATACCAGCTACTCAATACCTATAAAGTCAACTTCACAACAGTCCCCCCCTCCGATGATTATTACAATCGATACCAGGAGAGCTGGAATGCAGCATACCAGGCATTACAGTTGACTAGAGCAAGGTCAAATAGAGTAGCAGCTAAGAGGAGGAACCCACATAAACCTGTTGAAATTGGGGAGAAGATAATGGTTTTAGGAGACCAGTTTGCAATGGAATCTGGCAGATCTCGGAAACTACAACCACACTGGAGAGGCCCATTTACAGTACTTGAATTTGATGAACATACCCAGAACTATACTGTTAGCATAGATGCGTGAATATGCCAAAGGAAGAAATGAGTTTTTCATTGCTCAGTAGTCTAGCCATACCATCCTAATGATGATTTTCAATTCCCAGGATGAGCATTTGCAAAGCCAGCACCAATCATTATAAATGAAGAGCAGGAATGGGAAATTCAATCAGTGCTCAATTACAAAGAACGATATGGCAAGGAACAGTTCTTGGTTAGTTGGAAAAGATATCCAGCAAGCATGAATAGTTAGGAACTGGTGAAAGGTTTGGAACATGTGATGGATTTAGTTCAAGCATGGTGGACCGATAACATGCCAGGAGATGAGTTTCCTATAGTTTTTTCTGGGTATATTCCTATGTGTTATTCTCCTACTAAGGATGGCTTTGAGAGCTATTCAGATGTACCCCCAGTGGACAAGGGATTTTGGGATCCTTATTTGAATTGTGATTATGATAGTGAGGATTAGGGAAATTCTTGTTATGTTTTGAAATAGGTGTTTTATTTTGTTTTCGGGGTGTAACTAGTGCCGGTTGCTGGTTGTGATTTTCCGGTATCAGTTGATACTGATTGTGTTTTGAATATAGTTCGGGAAACGAGGTGTGCCTCTAGCATGAGAGTATAGAATTTGATACTCTATATGTTGTAAGTTTGGTTGCGAGTGTCGGTTTGATACTCTATATCTTTTATGTTTAGTTTCAAGGTTACCATTTTGGAGTTTTATATACTATGAGAACAAGGCTCTTGGTAGTCTAACAAGTGTATTTAAGAACTGCTATTCTTCACATTAGAAGAGGCAGACTTCCACAGAAAGAGTTTTCAATATAGTTGGTGGAACAGTTACTTTCTTCAAGATTGCAGCGAGAATCTTTAGTTGGAGATCCACCAAACATCACAGAGACGTCAGTGTTTGCGATTGAGTAGGAAGCCTATTCAACAACCTTGGTTAAAGCCTCCAGACCTTGATTCGCTAGTTACCACCTAGGGTAAAGAACAAAGCCCATTAAGATCGTGATTACTCCATCCTCCAGGCAGCGGTTACACCTTAGTTATACTAGAGTTGAACGTCCGCCAAAGAGTAAATTGATAGTTCTCTTGTTACCAAGGCTTACTATATCAACTACGAGTTCACTAAAAAATCCACCCTTAGCTCTCGCCTTAATTACATTTGTGAAGTACCTCACTGCTCCATGTATATTTTGACCTTGGAAAAAACATTCATGAAAGAGCTACTTGAGATCAAAGAAGAGTTGATTGAAGAATTTTTGTGGTTTATAATACCGTTCGGGATCCCAATGAGGTATCAATTCAATTGCATATACCGTACCTGGCACGGTTTGAACTTTTTGTGGAGCTTAACTAAGTTGGAAGACCTCGTCGATTGGAGTACTGAGTACTCCAAAGTCAACAGCTCAGGCACTATAAGCCATGGACAATCCCTCCCCTCTGCTTGAGCCTAAAATCCATACATGTAGTACAAGGATATTTTGAACTTTGTAAAATGGAAATTCAGGTCTTGAACCTAGAATCAGACCAATCGAACCCTTGTTTCCCTACATCTTTGGAAAACCTTAAATATTACAAACCTTTTATACAATTGCATAAACGTTTTAAAGGATATCGTAAACTCTGGTACAAGGTACTAGTAATCACTAATCCTGGGCTATTAGAACAGTTATCATATCTCAAAAAGGTCACCATGGCTGAGATACCACAAGACTGAAAGAAATGGATAATGGTAGGAGAACCTATGGACACCCCACCAGATACAACAGGGACAGATAATTCTGTCATATGGAGTTCATCTCCAGTCACACTGAATAAATCCCAGTTTGCGAGAGAGGTTTTACCTCCCTCTTACCAATCTTCTAGTATGGTGAGTATATACCGGATATCATAGTCGGCAATGCCAATGCCTAGAGAGTATGCTACTAATCTGGCTAAGTTAGCTAGTCATCTAGGAACAACCTTGGATCGAATCAGACACGATATTGACTTCTCACTTGACCAAGCCAATATTGCCTTACAACATTTGAACTGTTACGAATACGGCTTAACGAGGAAAGCATTTCACATGACTCCTGGTTATAAGTCATAGATACCTTATGTTTCGCACATCACCTCATTTGGTGGTTATGGGTTTCACGCATATGACCACTTTGGTCATATGACTTGTTGCGAAGGATTTCACATGACTCATAGTTGTGAGTCATATGTAGCGCATGGCTCAAGGAGTGAGTCACAAGGGTGTGAAAAGCAAGTATATAAAGTGGCCAAAAGGGTCAAGTAGATAGGTCATCCTCCGTCTCCTCTACACACCCGGCGATTGAAATCAACCCTCAACGCTAGGTACTCACGAACCATCCACCACCCCTCTCCTCCCACGATGGCTTCTACCTAGGAGTGACGACCATCTCCCTCCCCTCCTCACTGCCCTCTTCTGCTCTTTTACGCGTCGAGGCATTCCTTCCTCTGAGTTCCGGTACTGCCTTTCTGCTGCCCGTTCTCGCCCCCTTCCTCGCTTAGCGAGGCCCCTCCACACGGTCGGCGACCGCTCGCTTCCCATGCTTCAGACGGCTGGGAACACGGTT
>JACCEG010000056.1:135601-175107 GCA_014065205.1 Tuber brumale
AAAAAAAAAAAAGAAATAAAGGTCAAGTAGATAGGTAAAAAGAGCCAAAACCAATTATTGGAACAATTTCCTCAAACCTGCCACCCCCCAAACGCTCTGGACTGCGAAATGCTATGCCTTCAAAAGGCCCCAGACATCTTCCCTCAGCTGCCCGTGGCCGAGAGCCCAGCGGACATAAACTCAGCTCTTCTCTCCCACTTCTTCCCGGAGAAACAGTCCACGGGCACTCCCGCGATTTTGCGCGAATTCAAAGATGTTCCCCCGCTATCGGCGGAAGAGATCACAGCCGCCCTCCGGAGCTCCTCCTCCTCCTCCGCTCCCGGCCCCGACCAGATCCCATACTCTGTCTGGAAGAAGGTCCACGCGTTGAACACAAGTATCCTCCCCTCCATCCTCGGCCCCCTTGTCCTGTTTGGGCACTATCCCCACTCCCTGAAAAGAGCAAACGGGATAGTCTTCTACAAACCCGGGAAACCATCCTACGACACGCCGGCGTCATTCCGTATCATCGTCCTCCTCACGACCATTTCCAAGATCCTGGAAAGGGTTATGGCCTCCCGCCTCTCTGCCCTGGCCCGTTTCCTGGGCCTCCTGTCCCCCCACCAGACCGGTTCCCTTCCAGGACTGAGTACCTTTGATGCTGCGGCAACACTCTCTCACGAGGTTCAACTTTTCATGCGCCCTAAGCTGAAGGTCTCAACACTCTTCCTAGACATTAAAGGCGGATTCGACAATGTTTCAGCCCCCATTCTCTGCGACAGGCTTGCCACTAAGGTGGTCAACCCATACATGGTCTCGTGGATCAGGTCCTTCCTCCACGGCCGCTCCTGCCGCCTGGTTTTGCTGGGGGCCCCCCAGGCTTTTTCACCAGTCTCTGTTGGCACCCCCCAGGGGTCTCCGATCTCCCCCCTCCTGTTGGTGATTTACATATCCTCACTGCATTTGTCGGTCCCTCGTGGCCTAATCGTTTCCTACGTGGATGACTTCGCTGTCACGGTCACCTCTGGGTCCCACCGCAGGAACGTCCAGAGGTTGCAGGGTATCACCCGGGCTCTCCAGGCGAAAGCTGGAAGGCTGGGTGAAGCCTTCTCGATCCCGAAAACAGATCTCATACACTGGGTGACCCCTGCACAGAAGGTACATCCCCCCGCGATCCCTGTCTTGATAGACGGGCTCCTCTTCCGCCCCTCCAAATAGATTCGCGGGCTTGGATACTGGTTCGAGCCATCATCCAGTTCCTGCAACAAAGGCACTACCTTCCATTTCATGAGGAGGCTCGGCTTGGACCAAGGAGCCTTCGCGACAATCAAACGGCTTTCCAGGCCAGGCAAGGGTCTCTCCCCCTCTTGGCCACCGTCTCGCATCCTCCCTTATCTCCCCCATCCTCCTCTCCGGAGCCAACCTTTTCTCACCAAGCCTCACCCTCCTGGACAGGATGTCCATTTTTCGGAGGGCCGTCCAGAGATGGGTGACGAACTGTTTCTCGTCCACCCGGGTGGGCATCCTGGCATGTGAGTCGGCCTTACCCCCCCTTCCGCTTCTGGTTCTCCACCAGCAAAGGCTGGCAGCCGTTTGGCTTGTCTGCCTCCCCCCTGAGACCAACCCGGCGACGGCCAGGCTTCACCCGTCCTTCCCGACCTCCTCCCCCTTCCGGGCTTCGGAAGACCACTGCCAGTACTCTAGGGGTCTGACATCCGTTTACGCTCTGCTCCTCTGCAAAACCTCTCCTCCCTGTCCCCCCATACGGAAACACCTCCCATTGGATGTTTTTGGCCACAGGACCATCCAATCCATCAACCCTACGGGCCCAGTTCCACTGGCCTCGGTCGGCCTCCTTTCTCCCGACCAGCTCCCTGTGATGGAGGGTACCCCGTCTTATCAGTCAGTTAAGCTACGGCTGCGAAACACTCTCCTTCGAGACTGGTCTACTCAGTTTCCCCCTCCGCCCTGCTACCCCTATGCCCTGTCCCTCAAGCCTCATCTTTTCATGGAACTGGGGAGACTCATAGCAGGCAGGATCCATCAGATCCGCTCGCGCAAAAGCTATCTTTCTGCCCACCCCTCCTGGTTCACTGTCGACCCCTCTTCCCTCTGCCTTTATTGTGAGCGGGACGCAGAGGATTTCGCACACGCCATCCTATACTTCGAGTCTCGCAAGGAGCCTCGTGAGCGCCACCTCTGGGGGCTCATGAACCTCGGCAAGGACAGCTCCCTATGGACCAACATGGACTCCCTCCACTCCCTGGCGAGATACCTGAATGTGACAGGCCCAGGCTTTCCTCCTGGCATGCCGCCTGTGTGCTGGGACCCCCGGCTCGCTCCCGCTTCCGTTGATGTGACTCCCCCGATTTACGGTTTTGCCCCCTGAGCATAGGCCTGCGCCCCAGGTTTTTTTCCGCCGGATACTTGCTTTCGCGACCGGTTGGTTTTATTTTCCGCTATGATTTTTGTATTTGCTTGTTTTAGTTCCCGGTGATTTCGTGCCGGCTATCGGACAAACTGCGCACGATTTTATAGTTTGGTGCGAGCTTTGCTTTTGTGTCTGAGAGTTTTTGAGATTAAGGTTCTTTTTTATGCCATAGCTAGGGCTGCATGCAAGTTCTTGTACCGTAAATAAAGAATATATGAAGATAAAAAGAAAAAAAAGAAAAAAAAAGAAAAAGAAAAAAGAAAAAAATGTCAAGTAGATAGGTCATCCCCCATCTCCTCTATTTTCCTCGCGCTTGAAATCAGCCCTCAACGCTAGGAATCTGACGAACAATCCACCCCCCCCCTCTCCTCCCACCATAGCTTTAGCCTAGGAGTGACGGGCATCCACATCCCCCCCACTGTCCCCTTCGGCTCTTTCATGCGTTGAGGCTTTCCTACCTTTGTGTTCTGGTATGCCTTTCGCGCTGCATGTCCCCGCCTCTTTCCTCGCTTAGCGAGGCCCCTCCCTACGGTCGGCGACTCCTCGTTTCCCATGCTTAAGACAGCTGGGAACATGGTTTGCGGTACGCGAGAACTCCCGACAGGCCTTAGGGTCGATCTCTCTCCTCCCTAAAGTTGGCTTAAGTGGTGGTATCCCATCCACTAAGTGACGCTATCTCTCGTGGAACAAGGGACTACATGAGAGACACGGTAAAACACATGCCCTCCGTCTCTAGGGACCGCCCAAAAGGATACGAACACGATTACCGATAGTTGCCAGGGTCGCGTTCTGTTTCCTTCCAGACCCGATGGTTGGATCGGCTTGCACCCTACTGCTACACCCTCGCTAGGCTTGCACCTTACTGATACACTGCCTTACCTTGACACCCCTCGGGCGTCTCCACCGGGTTTTCCAGTCTGGATGCCACTGGTCTTTGTGCCCTGCCACGGGTTCTGTGTCATCAATTCGGGCTTCCCCCTCTTGGGTTCCCCTCCCACTTTCCCCAGTATATCCCTTAGCCATGGACGCCTATTTATCACAGGTGGCCCTGATTGGCCGGGTTAAGACCGTTTAGGATGGCTCTTGCTATGGGGTTTGGACCACTATCGGGAAGTGGGGTTTCTTTTGTTCTGATAGGCTTGGGTGGCTTTCTTCTACCGTCATTACCATTTTTGTATACTACAAGTGGCGGGGCGCGGAAGTTTTTTCCCCTATGCGAGGTTGGGCGGGGGGTCTCATGTTCCAGTATTTTCGGTCCAGTCTGCCAGCATGCCTTTCGGTTTGGGTTTTTGTTGACGGTTCTTCTTTTGGCTGTTTCGGGCTGGCGTAGGGGGAGAGCTGAGTGCATCTGCCATGGCTTGCGCTGCATGCGGACGGTGTACCTTAAACACAGAATAAAATTGATGATAAAAAAGAAAATGTGAAAAAAGAAATTAAAAAAAAAAGACGTCCAGTAGATAGGTATACGCGATGCCTCCTGCCCCCCTTTGCTCTTGACACACGCCGTCCTAGCCGAGGTGATGCCCCCCCAGCAAGTCCCTCCGTTCCCTCCCCAAAACCTCCAGCAGGTGCACTGTGAAATCCCGCATGGCAGGAATCTCCAACTCCTCTCCCCCAGCCTGAGAAGCCGGAAGGTATGTAATGGTTGGTCACACCTCTGCTGTGAGTTCGGCGCTGGCGGCCGGCTCCCATAATCCTATATCCGTTCTACAACACAACTGCTTGGGAAGCTGGGATGTGTTTCTTTCCCTTTACAATTTGTTTTCTCTTTTAGATATCCCCCCTACCCTTGTTGCACTTCAAGACCCCCCCACTACACAGGAATAGACCTCCATCGTTCACCAGGTTCAATCTCTTTTTGCACCCCTGCCCCACTAGCGGCAAGCCCCGAGTGTCTTGCTACCTCCACCTCTCCGCAACTCAACAGTTTTCGGTCCTCCCAGTCTTTTCGGAGCCAAGGGACTGGATGGCGCTTGACTTTCACCCATCTGGCGGCTTCTTTGATTCCTTCGTTACCAAGTTCTAGGTTGTGAACCTCTCCAGAACTTGGGATGGCTCCCCCTTTCGCTGTACCAGCTCTCCGGAGATTGCATTCCCCCATACTACTACACCGATGCTGGTCGTCGTAGATTTCAACATCCACTACCCCTCGGCGGACCCTTGCTGTCCTTTCTCGATTTCGGACCTGGGTGCCTCCACTCCTTTCTCGGAGAGAGCAGCAGAACCGCATTTCTGCCTCTTGAACACCCCGGGTACCCTTACCTACTTTCCCTTTGGTCCTAGGCTACGTCCCTCAGTCATAGACCTTACGTTTGCCAACTCCCCCTGTCCCTCAACTTTCTGTCTTGGGAAATGCCTCTACCCCTGTCCGCATTCGACCACGTCCTGATCCTCATAACCCTATCGCAACCTTTGGCTCGCCCGCATCCCCCACCCCCTGTGTGTACAAAGACGGACTGGCTTTCCCTTGAAGATAAAATAAAAGCCACGAGAGTCGACCCCACTCCCCTCCTGCCAACACCTCACACCTTCTCGGCCTGGTTCGACACTGCCCTCAGTAGACTTACAACAATCTTCTAGCTCCACACCATGGACAAGAGTCCCTCTCACAGATTCAAGCCCTGTTGGATCCCAAACCTCACACTACAGAGGGCTGCCTTGCACTCTACGGTTCAGTCATCATGATGGGACCTGCTCCCCTCATCAAAGCAGTAGTGCAGAGATGCATGCCTTTCGTACTTCAAGGCCATAAAGAAGTCCAAGACCGAGTTTCGGAACAATTTCCTGAAAACAGCCATCCCACCGACCCTCTGGACTGCGAAAAGCTATGCCTTCAAAAGGCCTTTAGACAGGTTCCTACAGATACCTAGGGCTGACAACCCCATGGACATAAACGACGCCGTTCTTTCTGACTTCTTCCTGGAAAAACTATCCTCGAGCCCATCGGCTATGATGCGGGAGTTCACAGATATTCCACCACTGTGGGTGGAAGAAATTACAGTTGCCCTCCGCAATTCCTCCTCGTCCTCTGCACCCTGCCCAGACCCGATCCTGTACTCTGGCTGGAAAAGGGTCCACTGTTTACACTCCAATATTCTTACGTCCATCCGCGGCCCCCTTGTTCGGTATAGACACCATCCTCCCTCCCGCAAGAAAGCAAGCGGCAATGTCCTTGATAACCCAGAGAAGCCCTCTTACGACACGCCAGCGTCATTCCGCATCATCCGTCTCCTGGAAACTGTTTTCCAGATTCTTCACAGGGTCCTAGTGACCCATCTCTCTACTCACGCCCTCTTCCTGGGTCTCCTGTCCCCCCACCAAACTGGTTCCCTTCTTGGTCTGAGTACCTTTGACGAAGCAGCAACCCTCTCTCAGGAGGTCCAGCTTTTATGCGCCCCAAGCTCCACATTTCGACCCCTTTCCTTGACATCAAGAGTGGGTTTGATAATGTCTCGGCCCCCTTACTTTGCAACATGCTTGCCACAAAGGCAGTCAACCCTTACATGGTCTCGTGGATCATGTCCTTCCTCCACGTACCCTCCTGCCACCTGGTTTTCGCCGGGGCCCCCCCAGTCTTTTCCCCAGTCTCGCTTGGTACCTCTCAGGGCTCTCCAATCTCCCCACTCCTGTTTATGATCTACGTATCCTCCCTACATTTCTTGGTCCCCCGGGGCCTTATCCTCTCCTACGTGGAAGAATTCGCTGTCAGGGTCGCCCCTGGCTCATATTGCCGGAACATCCAGAGGTTGCAGGGCATCAGCAGAATGCTGTAGGCGAAAGCTGGTAGGCTGGGGGTGGTCTTCTTGATCCCGAAGACAGAGCTCATACACTTAGTAACCCGAGCACAGAAGGTCCTTCCTCCTGTGATCCCAGTCCTTTTAGATGGGTACCTCTTTTGTCCCTCCCAGTTGATACGATGGCTTAGATACTGGTTTGAGCACTCATCCACAGCCTGTAACAAGGGCATCTCCTCCCACTTCATGAGAAGGCTCAGCTTGGCCCTAGGGGCCTTTGCAATGATCAAGCCACTCTTTAGTGCCGGTAAACACCTCTCCACCTTTCTCTGCAATCGTCTGGCATCCTTCCTCATCACCGCGATCCTCTTCTATGGGGCGGACCTATTCTTCCCACGTCTCACCCTCCTGGACAGGATGTCAGTCTTTTGGAGATCTGTTTAGAAGTGGGTAACTAACTGCTTTTCATCTACTCCGGTTGGCATCTTGGCATGTGAATCGGCTCTACCCCCCCTCGCACTTTTAGTCCTCAACCAACAGAGACCGGTGGCAGTCCGTCGCGTGTGCCTCCCCCCCGAGGCCAATTTGGCAACTGCTAGGCTCCATCCGTCCTTGCCCACTGCCTCCCCTTTCTGGGCTCTGGACGACCACCATTACTTCACTAGGTGCCTGACGTCCGTCTCCGCCCCGCTTCTCAGGAAGACCACACCTCCCTGTCCCCCAATACGAAAACACCTCCCCTTGGACGCAATTGCTCACAGGACCCTCCATTTCATTAAGGCCACAGGCCCCGTTCCTGTGGCCTCACCCAACCTTCTTCCTCCCGACCAGCTTCCCTTAAAGGAAGGGACCCTGTCCTACCAGTCAATGAAGTTCCAACTGAGAAATGCTCTTACCAGAGATTAGGTCACCCAGTTTCCACCCCCCCCCTCATTACTCTTACACCACGTCCCTAAAGCCCCACCCTTTTATGGGCTTGGGGAAGTTCATAGCGGGAAGGATCCATCAGATGCGATCGGGTAAGAGCTACCTCGCTGCCCACCCCTCCTGGTTCACTGACGACCCCTCCCCCCTCGGCCCCTATTGTGAGGTGGACAAGGAGGACTTCCCTCTTGCTGTCCTATACTACAAGTCTCGCAAGGAACCTCATGAGCGCCACCTCCGGGGGCTCATAAACATCGGCAGAGACCGGCCGCTATGGATCAACAGAGACTCCCTCCCCTCACTGGCGAGATACCTCAACGTAACCGCCAGTGGCTTCCCTCCCTGTATGCCACCTGCATGCTGGGACCCTGTGCTCGAACCCATTTCAGTTGGCGAGAGACTCCTGATTCACGGCTTCTTGCCCTGAAGTGTAGCGCCCACCCACGCTTCACTCTGCCTGGTGACTGCGTTTGCTTTTGGTTTGCTGGCTGGATTTATTTCTTGTCATGAGTTTTGCATTTTGTTCGTTTACTTCCTGGGGATTTCGTGTCCGCTATCAGATACTACTAGGAGGATTTTACAATTTGGTGCAATTATTTCTCTTGTGATTTCAGTTTTTGAGATTCAGGCTTTGTTTATACCATAGCTAGTGCTGCATGCAAGTTCGTATACCGTAAATAATAAATATATGATGATAAAAAAAAAAGAAAAAAAAAAGAAAAAGAAAAAGAGGTCAAGTAGATAGGTTCAGGCAAGAGCTACTTGGCTGCCCACCCCTCCTGGTTCACTGAAGACCCCTCCCCCTCTGCTCCCACTGCGAGGAGGGTGAGGAAGATTTCGCTCAAGCTATTCAGTACTGTGAGTCCCGCAAGGAACCTCATGAGTGCCACCTCCGCAGGCTCACAGGCATCAGCAAGTACAGCCCACTACAGACCAACAAGGACTCCCTTGACTCCCTGGCGAGGTACCTGAACTTAAACACCACAGGATTTCCCCCTGGCGTGCCACCTGCATGCTGGGACTCCCGATTCATGGCTTCAAACCCTAAGGGCGGGACGCCCACCTCCTGTTTTGACCCACCTGACAACTGCAGTTCTCTGGTTTGATGGTTGGATTTATTTTTCTTTATGATTTTCGTACTTTCCTACCTTACTTCCTTGTCATCTCGTGTCAGCTATCGGAGACTACTTGGAGGATTTTATATTTCACTGCAAGCTTTGCTTTTCTTCCTGCCAGTTTGAGATTGATGTTTTGTTTATGCCATAGCTAGCACTGCACGCAAGTTCTTGTACTGTAAAAACAATGAATACATGATGATAAAAAATAAAAAATGTAAAAAAAAAGGTCAAGTAGATAGGCCACGCTCCGGTTCCACTATTTTCCCCCCCCTGCAGTTCTACCACCTCTTCAACACCATCAGCGTCCAGTGTACCCATACGTCCTTACTATCCTAAAGACTCTCCGGATGAGGCCTTCCTGTCATGACATGCATGGCTTCAGTTCCCCTTCCCCCCTTGGAACACTCCTCAGTGTCAGGTGTCTGACCTGATGTCCCCCTTCTTCTGGAGCTCCACGTAAGGTCCGCGATGGATGCAGGAATATCCACCCAACTCTTCCAGCCCATCAGCTCTACAGAACTTGATGACCTCTCCCTTGGAGAGGCTGTCATCCTCCCCTCCTCTGCACCTCGCTCCTGGCATCAAGGTCAATCTCCACTCAAATCGATGAACTGGCCCTGGGAATCGCACGCCTGGTGGGACAAGTTGATAAAGCCTACTCCCGTAGGGAAAAAAGTCCACGCCCTCCGGCTCTCCCAACCAGAATGACACCACAGCAGCATCGCTCTCCTCCCTCCAGCTGTCGGTTAGGGACCTACTGTCCTGGCTGACCACCCCTCTCCCTTGACCTCCACACTACCAACAACCCCAACCCCAACGCCCCACACCTGCAGCACTTGGCGCCAACACCGCACGGATAGCTCCTTCCCGAAAGTGTAAAGAGACAACCACGTCCCCCCCCACTGCAACCCTCGCCGACGAGCTGACCCCCCTCTATGAGGGTGGGGGTGACATGAACATCCCCTGCTACAGGACGAAAGACTAGACATGGTACGGCGACCTGGCCGCCTATGTGGCGAAATTTAAGCTTTTCAGGGAGGCCCAAACATACAGGAAATGGAAGTTCCTCCCCATCTCGTAGTTTCACCCTGTCCCACGGTGGATGGTTCAATCAGGCACTCCCTCCTATGCTCAGGCCGCTTCTACTGGACAGAAGAAGAAAGAATAAGTGAACAGAGTGAAGAATGTTCCTCGGCTGCCAAGGTTGCATCTGGTTTGGCCCCTTCGGCCACCTCAAAAGATCTGTGGAGCCTCTCTGCCGCTGCAAGATGGTTCTTTGCCCTTAGGTCTTCTCCCTTCCTGCACTCCCAGTCTGACTGCCTAGCTACCTCCTTCCAAGACATTGCTGCCTCTGTACTTCATGAAGCGGGTTGCACCCTACCCCTATCCTTCTCTGCCCGAGTCAACGACAGAGGAGCGGTCACGTTTCTTGCCCTCTCCCCATTTGTCCCCTCAAGGGCATAAGCCCCCTACTAC
Organism: Tuber brumale; assembly: GCA_014065205.1. NCBI lineage: Eukaryota > Fungi > Ascomycota > Pezizomycetes > Pezizales > Tuberaceae > Tuber > Tuber brumale. Next base: position 145,264 of record JACCEG010000056.1, read on the forward strand.
GAAGTCCTCACAGTAATGTTGAATCAGTCCTTTCCGACCGGAGACACTCCGTGGCTCCCTTGCTGTCCCGGCCCCCACAGATTCCAGCGGGCAATACACTCCCTTCCAATCGCAAACCTCCCGCATGGTGACGAAGACCTCCTGCCATCCCTGAGCAACACCATCCTGAATGTTAAGAATGTCCAGGTCCTCTCCGCCCACTACCTGAATCCCGCCTGTGACTCAAGAATTCTTAAAAAGGTAACCTCCATGGTTGCCAAAGTTGCACCTGAAAATGAGGCCACATTGTTGGGCAATGCTTACCTTTTCTCCTCTTGATGCAAGAGCGAGAGCGCATAATTGGCTAACAGCCTCACTCAATGCCGTAACTGCTGAGAATAAGGACACCGCTCGGCTAGATGCAAGATTGACTACCCAGTATAGCCAATCTGTGTCCTCTCCTACAGAAAGCAGGCATACAGATGCCAGAACCCCACCTACCCTACAGACAGGACCCTCAGAGCAGTGGTCGACTGCTGCCAAACCTGCCCTGCGATGTGTGTGGTCTGCAAGGGCCAGTACCCAGCTTTTACTTGAGAATGCCCATCGAGACCTCCCCTCCCTCCTGCCCATGGGGAGTCCTCTGTTCTGCCGAATGAGGAAGGTATGGACACACCAAACGACCCAGGTGAGGGCCCTACAGCTAATGCCCGACCCCTCCAGCCCCCCGTTGCTCCTGAAACACCCTGCCCTAGGCCTGGTGATGCTCCCCCAACATGTCCCCTCGTTGCTGCCCCGAAACCCCAAGCAGGTGCCCTGCTGAATCGCGCATGGCAGGAATATCCCACTCCATTCCCCTAGCCTCAGACACTGGAAGGCAATCAATAGCTGTTCACACATCTCCTGAGAGTTCCACGCTGGCGGAGGGCTCCCATAACCTGATATCTATTATACAACACAACTGCTTAGGAAGCTAGGATGTGTTTCTTTTCCTCTTTAATTCGCTTTCTCTTTTGGATTCCCCCCCTAACCTCATTGGCCTGTAAGACCCCCACCTGCACACAAACACACCTCCGTCATTCGCCGGATTCAAACCCTTTTTGCCCCCCTGCCCCAGCAGCATCAAGCCCAGAGTTGCCTGCTACCTGCACCTTTCCACCGCTCAGCAGTTTTCAGTCCTTCCAGCCTTTTTGGAGGCAAGGGACTGGATGGCTATTGACTTCTACTCATCAGTTGGTTTCTTTACTTCCTCCGTTACCAAGTTCAGGGTTGTGAATCTCTATAGCACGTGTGACAGCTCTCCCTTTCGCTGTACCATCCCTCTGGAAGTTGCATTCCCTCATGCCAGTACACCGACGCTGGCTGTAGGAGATTTTCATATATACCACCCCTCGGCGGACCCTTGTCCCCTTTTTCCGCTTTTGGACCTCCGTGCTGCCACCTCCTTCTGCGATAAGGCTGCGGAGGAGGGTTTCTACCCGCTGAACAGCCCTGGTACCCTTACTTACTTCCCCTTTGATCCCGAGCTATGCCACTCAGTAATAGACCTAGCATTTGCCAATGCCTCCCTGTGCTCCAACCTTCGGTCATGGGATATGCCTCTCCCCCCAACCGGTTTGGACCATGTCCCGATCCATATAACCCTGTCGAAGCCTCTGGCTCCCGCCCCCCCCCTGCCACCACATGGACGAATATGGACTGGCTTTCTCTTGAGGCAGATAACAAATGGATGAGAGTCAACTCCCCTCCTCCTCTCCCAACAACCCACACCTTCTCCTCCTGGTTCAACACTGCCCTTGGCAGACAGAGAGCCTTCCTCTAACTCCACTCCCCAGACAAGAGACCTTCTGACAGGTCCAAGCCCTGGTGGATCTCCACGCTTACAGCATAAAGGGCTGCCTTTCACTCAACGGTTCTGTCAACATGGCGGAACCCCCTCCCCACATTGTAGCAGCAGTGCAGAGATACGCGCCTTCTATATTTCAAGGACATAAAGAAAACCAAAACTGTGTACTGGAATAATTTCCAGAAATCAGCCACCCCATAGTCACTCTGGACTGCGAAGCATTGCACCTTTGGCAGGCCCCCAGACAGATTTCCACTGATACCTGGGGCTCACAACCCTATGGACATAAACAAAGCCCTTCTTTCTCACTTCTTTACCAAAAAGCAGTCCAAGAGCCCACTGCCCATCCTACACAAGTTCAGGCATGTTTCTCCACTGTCGGCAGCAGAAATAACAGTTGCCCTGCCAAATTCCTCCTTATCCTCTGCCCCAGGTCCACACTAGGTTCTGTACTCCGTCTCGAAAAGGGTCCACTCTCGGAACCCCAACATCCTAATGTCCATCCTCGGTCCCCTTGTTCGATATCAGCACCATCCCACCAGCCTGAAAAAAGCCTATGGCATAGTGCTGGACAACTCGGGAAAGTCCTCCTATGATACACTGTCGTCATGCCACATTATTGTCCTCTTGGAGACTGTTTCCAAGAGTCTTGAGAGGGTCATAGCGATCCATGTCTCTGTTCTGGCCCGCTTCCTGAGCCTCCTGTCCCCCCACCAAACTGGATCCCTCCCTGGTCTAAGCACCTTAGATGCAGCAGTAACCCTCTCCCATGAGGTTAAGCTTTTTATGCGTCCCCAGCTCAAGGTCTGAACAACTCTCCTTGATATCACGGGTGGTTTTGACAATGTCTCAGTCAACTTGACTTGCAACTAGCTTGCAACTAAGGCTGTCAACCCATACATAGTCTTGTGGATAAGGTCATTCTGCAGCAGACACTCCTACCACCTGGTCTTCCACAGGGCCCCACAGGTCTTCTCCCCTGTCACAGTTGGCACCCCCCAAGGCTCTCCAATCTCCGCCCCCCTCTTCGTTGTATACTTATCTTTCCTCTACTTCATGGTCCCTCCGGGCCTCATCATCTCCTCTGTGCCCAACTTCGCGGTCACAGTTGGCTGCGACTCGTACCGCCGGAATGTCCAATGGCTGCAGGACATAACCGGCATCCACCTGGCAAAGGCTGGGAGGCTGAGGGTGGCCTTCTCCATCCCGAAGACAGAGCTTATACACAGGACAACCCCCGTGCTGAAAGTCCCTCCTCCCTCTATCTCAGTCTTGCTAGACGGTCACCTCTTTCACCCCTCCAAAATGATATCCTGGCTTGAATATTGTGTCGCGCCCTCATCTACATCCTGCACTAAAGGCACTAGTTTACATTTCACGAGGAGGCTCGGCCTGGCCCAAGGGGCCTTTCTCAACTATCAAGAGACTCGCTAGGCCCGCCAAGTGTCTCCCCCCCTTTTACTGCCCTTGCCTAGCGTCCTCCCTCATCTCCTCGATCCTTCTCTAAGGCGCGGACCTCTTCTCCCTGAGTCTCATCCTTCCAGACAGGATGTCCATCTTTTGGAGATCTGTCTAGATCTGTGTAACAAACTGCTTTTCTTCAGTGGCAGTTGGCATCCTGGCATGTAAATCATCTATCCCCCCACTCCCACTCTTGGTCCTCCACCAGCAGAGACTGGCCACTGTCCATCTAGTGTGTCTCCCCCATGAGGCCAATCCGGTGACTGCTAGGCTCCCACCATCCTTTCCCACCTCCACCCTATTCCGTCCACTGGAGGATCACTGTCATTACACCAAGGGCCTGACAACCGTCTATGCCGCACTCCTCTGGAAAGCCATACCCCCCTATCCACCTATAATAAAACACCTTCCCTTAGACGCGATTGCAGACCGCACCCTTCTATTCATTATCCCCACAGGCAGTGTTCCACTGGCCTCACCTGACCTTCTTCCTCCGGACCAGCTCCACTTGAGAAAATGGATCCCGTCCTACCAGTTGGTCATGCTACAACTGAGAAATGCACTCACCAGGGACTGGGCCACTCAGTTCCCCCCCCCCCTACTACCCCTATGCCGCGTCCCTCTCTTCCCACCCTTTCATGGCTTTGGGGAGGTTTATAGCAGGAATGATCCACCAGATGCGCGCTGGCAAGAGCTACCCCATTCCCAATGCCCCAGGGACCATAACCTACTTCGCCTTCAATCCTGACTTGTGCCCCACAGTAATTTACTTAGAATTTACCAACGCCCAGCTGTCCTCCAACCTCCAATCGTTGGACACAAGCCTCACCAAAACAGGTGCCGATCATGTCCCAGTCCTGATTACTCTTTAGGAGCCTCCGGCTCGCCCTACTCTTCTGCCCCCAGCGTGGACGCCGACCGACTCGCTCTCCCGGGTGGATAAGTTTACGACAATGAGGTTTGACCCTGGTGTAAACGCCTCTTGGGAGATGCGGTAAAGGTAGGGTTAATGGGCTTTGCTCTTTGCCCAAAGTGGTAACCAGCAAAGCAAAGTCAGCAGTCTTTAACTGAGGTTGTTGAAAAGACATCTCACAATATCGCGACTACTGAATTCACAGAGATGTTTGGTAGATCTCAAACTAAAGATTCGCAAAGCGATCTGAAGAAGGTAACTGTTCAACCAAGTATGTTGAAAGCTCTGTCTGTCGAAGTCTGCCTCTTCTAATGTGAAGAATAACAGTTCTTAAACACACTTCTTAGCCTACCAAGAGCCTTATTCTCATGACATATAAGACTCCAAAACGGTAGCCTTGAAATAAACATAAAACATATAAAGTATCAAACCAATACTCAAAGCCAGACATAAAACATATAGAGTGTCAAGCCAATACTCAAAACCAAATATAAAACATATAGAGTATCAAACCGATACTCAAAACCAAACATAAAACATATACAGTATTAAACCGATACTTGAAACCAAACATAAAACATATAGAGTAGCAAACTCTATATTTTCAGGCTGGAGGCACACCTCATTTCCTGAAACAAATACAAAATACAAACAGTATCAACTGATACCTGAAAATCTTAAACCGGTAACCTGTACTGGTTACACCCCGAAAACAAAATAAAACCCTTATTTCAAAATATAACCAGAAAGTCCCTAATCCTCGCTATCATAATTAGAATTCAAATAAGGATCCCAAAATCCTTTATCAATCGTGGGTACATCAGAATAGCTTTCAAAGCCATCTTTAGTAGGAGAATAAGACCTAGGAATAAACCCAGAAAATACAACTGGAAACTCACCTCCTGGCATGTTAACTGTCTACCATGCCTGAACCAAACCTATCACATGTTCTAGTCCTTCCACCAGTTCCCAATTATTCTCGCTTCCGGGGTATCCATTCCAATTAACCAAGAACTGTCTCTTTCTATCTCGTTCCCTGTAATCAATGACTGACTGAACTTCCCATTCCTGTTCTTCGTTGATGAGAATGGGTGCCAGCTTCGCAAATGCTTCTCCTGGGAATTGGAAATCATTATTAGGGTGGTAACGTTTGAGTACTGAATAGTGGAATACTTCCTTCCGTCTTCAGTATATTCTTGCATCTCTGCTAACCGTATAGCTCTGGGTGCGTTTGTCGAATTCGAGTACTGCAAAAGGGCCTCGCCAGGGTGGCTGCAATTTCCGAGATCTGCGTGATTCCATCACAAACTGGTCCCCAAAAACCATCATCTTTTCCCCACTATCGACAGATTTGTGTGAGTTCCTCCTCTTAGTTGCCACCCTGTTTGATCTTGTTCTAGCCAACCGTAGCGCTTGATATGCCGCATTTCTGATCTCATGGTGTCGATTGCAGTAGTCATCGGATACAGGCTCTGTTGTAGAATTGATGTTTTAGGTATTGAGCAATTGGTATTCTCATCCATACATGGCTTTGTATAGAGACATTCCTATAGTATCTGAGTGACCTGCATTGATGTAAGCCATTACTTGAGGGAGGGAGGTAAGCCAGTTGGTCTGGCGTGCATTACCAACATTCCTTAATGCTGTTTTCAGTTCTCTAATCTTCCTTTCCACTTGTCTGTTGGTTTGGTGATGACCAGGCATAGCCATGATGTGTTCAACTCCCATTATCTACAAAGTTTGTTTCCCAAGCCAAGAGGTGATTCAAGGGTCAGCGTCACTAACAATCGATGTAGGTATTCCATGAGCAGTGAAAATGTGTTAACAGGGTAATTCCATTGTCGAGATCGCAATAGCGTTTACTGATGTTGGTATAAGCCAGCTGAAACCAACCGCTCTATCTACTACTACCAATACTGAATCGTATCCTTTCAGCTTAGTCAAAGGCCTCATGAAGTCGATAGCATAGCTTGAAAATATCTCAGAGGGAAAGGGGAGCGAAAGTGTGTTGCCAGCAAGTAATGTAGTCCTTTGTCGATTCAGTTGAAATATGTCACATTGCTGGACATAGTCTTTGAAGTCCTTCCTCATCTCTGCCCAGTCGATGTATTCCATTACATACCGGAGGTTTCGATCAGCGCTATGGTGTCCTTTATCATATATCCCCCCTATCATCAGTTCTCTTAGTGTATCTCCATTCACTCCATGATCCTTTGGAATGTAAAGGCAATCTTCTCCTCCTCTTGTAGTGGTGTAAAGTATACCATTACATAGGTTGCAATATTGCACAATTCTGTTTCGTGAGGTGTGGTTGGAATCCTTCGCTGGTTGGTAGATAGGGTCACACCTATATCCTTTGATCATCTGTCACCTCCAAATGTTTTTCATATCATCCACTCCTTGGATGATATCCCTTTCATCCACCACTCTTTCTAATACCGTTACCTCGTCTTCCTCATCAGGTAATTCATAATCTTTGTAGAGCACGCATTTCTTGTGAGGTAGGGAGGGTGGTTGCACTACTGGAACCTCGTTCAGGTATGCGAGAGGTCCTCCATAGTGGGGCTCATTGTCGGGATGCTTCAGTGATTCAGAATCGTGATGTTTGGTAGAGGGAGAGACACGTCCTAAGGTTTTTTTTGACGTGCTCCTTGATGGCACAGATGTCAAGGCAGGGGTGTGATGAATGGGTCTCTTTGTCACTGTAATCATCGTTGGTGTTAGGGGGAGTTTCGATAACCGGCGGGCTGTAGCAGCGGGAGCCAGTGTAGATGTTAGTCTGAGGTTCCAAATTCTCCTGGTCAGGACAGAAGGGTATGTCGCAAAATGTCCAATGAGTTGATGCATATTCCAGTTCCTCCTCACTCCTACTACTGGTATAACTTCGATGATCTCCTCTATCATTTAGGGGTTCGGCATTTCTGTAATCGTTTGCATCTAGGCGCTCTTGCTCCCGGCTTCCTGCGCTTGCGCATTCTGAATTTGCACCAATATGCTCAACTGTGAGGGCTTGAAATCGAGACATTTTGTGTTTAATTGTAGGTTCTTTACAAGAAAGAAAAGATGAAATAGGTGAAGTAGTAGGCAAATCGTCTTCTTGTGAGGGATTATTTGCAGTATGTGGGTAATCATCATTCTCATGATAAAAACGGGATAATGCATCTACTAAATAGTTCCATTTTCCTGGTCTATATATTATTTCGCTGTCGTATTTCCCTGTGGACCCTCTCCATCACAGTTGTTTCTTAGTAGGTATTCTGCTCGTGTTGAGGTACGTCAGAGATAGATGATCTGTGACGATAGTAAACTTGCTTCCTGCAAGTATCCGATGAAATGCTGGTAGTCCATCGGCTATCCCTAGGGCTTCTTGGTCGCTTGTGCCATAATTCATGTGGGCATTAGAGAATTTCCTGCTATGAAGTGACGCTGGTGTGGTATTATTGGGAGTTTCTGTTTGTCCTACCCATGCTCCTACCCCTGTATTGGATGCGTCGGTTATTAGCCATATTGGAAGTGGCAAATCATATTGTAATGGTTTCATAACCTCGTGTTTTGAAACACTTCGCTTAACATTTTCCATAGCTTGGTCTTAAGTGGCGGTCTATATAAATTCTGCCATTCTGGTGAGTTCCGTTAAGGATAAAGTAATAGTTGCTATGTGTAGCAAATACTGACGGATGTAGTTAACCGCTCCTAGGAATTCCTGTAACTGTTTCTTTGTTTGTGGCGTAGTCTATTCTTTGATCTTCGCTATCTTTTACGGTACTGTTCCGAGTCATTTGTCCTTGATAATATGGCCTAACACTTCTATACTGGTGGCAAAGAATTATCATTTCTTCCTGCTTGTATAGAATCCAGCTTCTTTTGGCTTGTCGTAAATTATGGATATGTGATTCAAATCCTCAGACTCTGTATTGGAAAATATTAGTATATCATCAATATATACACACATGAAGGATCCTAAATACTGGGCGAATAGATCAGACATAATGTGCTTGAATGTTCCTAAAGCATTCATAACCCCTTCTAGTATTACTTTACTAACGAAACATCCAACTTGGGCTTTGAAAGCATTCTTGCTCACATCCTCTGGTTCTAGTCTAGTTTGGAAATAGGCATCACTAAGATCGATTTTGTTTTGGTATCTTACTCTTCCTAGAGCATTCAGGATCATTGCTTGGTTAGGAATGGTTTCAACATCCATAATCGTTATCTCATTCCTTGCTGTGAGGTCCACTAATACTCTGATATGTGTCTTATCCTTTTTTTCCTCAGCAAACATGGGTGCTGCAGATGAGACTGCTTGCCGCTTGATAATTCCAGCTTTTTACTTTTTGCTTAGCCATATGCTCTTGTCTGTTGCCCATCGTTCCGGTATCGAGTAAGTGGGTACTGAGCACCGCTCTTTTCCTGGTTGGAGATCTATCTTATGATTGATCTTTCTTAGGGGTGGTGAATCTTCCAGTATTTCAGCGGGAAATACTTCCAGGTGTTGGCTCATGACATCTAAGGTGCTGATTACTGCTGCTCGGATCAAACCACTAGTAGGTGTGCAAACAATTAGAACATTCTGCTTTGGAAACCACATAGCTAATTTGCCACATTGTATTTGAGCTTGGTGTTGTTCCAGGAAAGGTATTCCTATTAATGTATCGTATTTTACTAGGTTGCCAACCAACATCCTAGTTCCTGGCGTGCTCAACTTTCCTGCTGATATGTTGACTGAACATTCTTTATGACCTTCACACTATGATCCTTTCATAGCTAGGTGTATTCTGATCCGAGTCTTCAATTCCTGACAAGGAATTGCGTGCGTGGTCACAAAGGTAGTGCTAATTAGGTTTCCTCCTATTGATCCGGTATCAAACAGGGCTTTGGCTTCGTTGCTATTGATATGCAGCGTTCCTTCGCAAGCATCCTGGGGTTTGACGTTTGGTAGTCTAGCGGCCATTGTGATAATGTCTTCCTCTTCATCCTCTATTTCCATACAATTGATAAACACCTCTTCCGCCAGCTGTTCTTGTTCCATTCTGTTGGACGGGACTTCTTTCTTCACCTTAGCCTTGCCCTTGCCTTTGCCCTTGTCATCTTTGCTAGGACAGTCTCTGGCTAGATGTCCTTTACCTCCGCAGGTATAGCAAAGACCCTTTTCTTTTCGTTCCTTGGGTTTGGAGTGGGGCTTGTTCCTAGTTTTCCGCTTGCCCTTCTGCCTTTCTTGTTTGGAAATGTATTCTTTTGCTGGTTTCTCAAACCTTTCCCTCCCATAAGTACCAGTGCTTTTTGGGATAGCATCTATACTCTCCGTGTTTTGTATAACTTCTATAATGGTGTCTGTTTCTGCGTTCTGTAATTCTGCTTGTTGTTGTAGCCTCGGGTGGATACTTCAAAAGAACTGTTGAATGAAGGCATAATCGCTTATTGTGTTTGCAGGTAGGCATGATTGGAATATCAGCAAGTCGGTTGCTATAGTTGATATTCTTTGTATCTTGCCATTATACACTGGCATGATTTCATGGAATTTGGGGTAGGTGTCGTCTTTCTGTTTCTGGAATTGAAATTTTTCTCGCAGTAATCCCACTAGGTCCTCTCTGGTCATGTCTTCACCAAAATCCGCAGCTGCTTGAAAAGCTGCTTCTTGAGCTCTTCCTTCGGTATAGAGGATCCTATAGTTTCCTCCACCATCCTCACTTGTTCGCAACCCATTTAACCGTCGATATAACTGTACTGACTTATACAATCTGTCGAATGCTTCCAGTTTGAGGTCATCTACTTCACCAGCAAACTTACTAGATGAAGGTACTTTGATGCTGAGTTTAGCCGTAACAACTGGGTTACGTCAGGGAGTTGGTGGTCTTGGAACCCCTAGTCCTGGCGCTTCTGGTCATGCCGGACCCGCTTTCAGAAGCCATATCGTCTGATCCTTTGTCACTATCAGAGCTATCTGAGTCGTTGCTCAGTGGTGCTGAAGGTACCTGTGTACCTGTAGGGTCTCTTGGGGATTTAGGATACCCTCCGGGGGTAGTGTTTGGTGGTTTCAAGGAAAGTTGTGATGATTCTCCTGCTGATTTTTCAGTGGCATCTCTTGCTAACTGCTGCATAGCTCCGTTGCTTGTCGCTTGTTCTTTTGCTGGAGTCTTTGTAAACCGTCCTTTGGAATCCCTGGTGCCCGGTTGAGAAACTTTCTAAGGGGCCTTGCCCTTACTTAGTCCCCAAACGCCTTCTATCTTGATAACTTGTATAAGTTAAAAAAATGTAACCGCCTCGCGGCAGATGATGTAAACATAGAATTAACGCGCTTTGTTCTTTCCCGCAAGTGGTAACTAGCGAAGCAAAGTCCCGAGGCTTTAATGCAGATTGTAGAAAAGACTTCTCACTATATCGTGACTACTGTAGTCTCAGAGATGTTTGGTGGATCTCAAACTAAAGATTCTCGATGCGAACTGAAGAATGTAACTGTTCAACCAAGTATATTGAAAACTAGGTCTGTCGAAGTCTGCCTCTTCTAATGTAAAGAATAGCTGTTCTTAAATACACTTCTTAGGCTACTGAGAGCCTTATTCTCATGACATATAAGACTCCAAAACGGTACCCTTGAAACAAACATAAAACATATAAAGTATCAAACCAATACTCAAAACCAAAAATAAAACATATAGAGTATCAAACTGATACTCAAAACCCAATATAAAACATATAGAGAATCAAACTGATACTCAAAACCAAACATAAAACATATAGAGTATCAAACCCTATATTTTCAGGCTCGAGGCATCCCTCATTTCCTGAAACAAATTCAAAACACGATCAGTATCAGCTGATACCTAAAAATCCTAAACCAGTAACCTGTACCGGTTACAGCTATGGTTTGTTGTGGACTACTGAAATCTAAATAATATTGCTATCCACAACAAATATCTCCTTCTACTAATGTCCGAACTCTGAGACTGAGTACCTGGCGCTAAGATCTTCTCCAAGTTAGACCTTAAGGACCGCTACCATTGGATTAGGATCAAGGAAGAAGATGAATGGAAAACAGCTTTCCAGATATGATATGGGCACTACAAATATAAGGTTATCCCATTTGGATTGGTAAATGCTCTGGCAACTTTCACAGATAAGATGAACCAAGGATTCAAAGAATACTTGGATGTCAAAGTCGTGTGTAATGTTAACGATATTCTCCTCTGTTCAAAGGATGAAAAGAAACACATCAAAGCTGTCAAGAAGGTTTTACCAAGTCTGTCGGACTTTCAGTTAGCGGGATCGCCAAAGAAATCTACATTCCACGCAACAGAGGTTGAATTCCGCGGCTATATGGTGGCAATTGATGGGAGGTCTATGAGCACCCGAAAAGTGGAATCCACAATAGTTTGGAAAGCACCTAAGTCGGTCAGAGCAGTACAAGTATTTATTAGATTGGCTCACTTCTACCAACACTTTATTAAATATCTCTCCACTATTTGGAAACATATAACTGAGCCATTACAAGGAAATCCAAAAAGTTTCAAATGGGGACTGGAACAGAATACGGCCTTCGAAGAACTGAAGTACTGATTCACTACAGCTTCCATACTTTACCACATTTTTCCAGCAAGAGAGATAGTGGTAGAAACTGACGCTCATGATTTCGTTCATGGTTGTGTCCTTTCTCAATTCCTTGAGAAAAGATTACATCCAGTGGCGTTTCATTCCAGAAAGTTAAACTCGGCGGAGTGCAATTTCGTAATTCACGATAAGGAACATCGCGCAATCCTGGAACCATTTAAGGAATGGAGACCCAACTTGATCGGGATAGAAAAACCGCTTACAGTCTTTACCAATCATCAGAGCCTACAATACTTCCTCAACTCGAAAGTCTGGAGTGGCCATGAAATTTGATGGGCGAAGAAGTTGGGGGAATACAATTTCCGCATTGTATACCGACTAGGCAGAAAGGGCGGAAAGCGTGATGCATTAAGCAGATGGCCGGAGCACTCTCCTAAGGAGGGAGCTACGCATGGCGAACAGAAGCAGAAATTTTTAAAAGAAGAAGGTTTTTTGGCATCACTGGTAGCAAGGGTAGACGATGAAGGAGAAGACCGCAATGGTGATAAGGATTTAGATTTATAACCTCGAACAGGTGGAACTGAACCCGTCATTAGGGTTAAGAGATTGGGCAAAAAGGCATACTTGCCGACAAAGAGCTCAATAATGGTAGCAGGACATGACCTATATGGCATCGAGGATGACATTGTCGCGAAATATGCACTAGCATTCATTAGGACAGGAATAGCCATGGGATTACTCAAGGTACCTTACTGAAAAGTTGCTCCCAGAAGGGAATTACTGGTCCGAAAAGGAATCTACGATGGAGCCAGATTAATTGATGCGGATTATACAAGTGAACTCAAGGTCGTACTATTCAAGCACAAAAATGAGGACTGTCAGATAAGAATGGACGATCGCAGAGCTCAGCTGGTGGTAGAAAACGTCAACACCTCAGACATGATGGAAGTAGATGACTTGGAAGACGTGGAAGGAGGAACTGCAGCACTCGGAAGGGCCAATATAGCGACAAGATCCTTGATCATTGAGAAACAGGAACCAAGTATCAGTTACCTGCAGGCATCGGCCAAAGACAATGAACACTGGGATGACATTTCAGAAATACCAGAAAAGGTTCTAATATCAAGCGCGATAATTCAGCAAAAAGGTAAGAAGCAGTTCAATCCTGAATTCTTAAATGAGATACAGGCTGCTCTCGGGGCAGATGCAGTGGGGAGGCAACTGAGGGAAGAACTCATTAGGTCAGAGACGAAGGAAAGGATTTTCCCTAGGACTGGACCTTGACCGACGATCTACGATACTATAAGCAAAGAATATTTGTACCAGATAGTCAAGTGCTATACACCAAGATCGCAGAAGGATGCCACGATGCAAAGGTTGCAGGACATTTCGGACAAGAAAAAACCTCGGAAATAATCATGAGGGACTTCTACTAGAAAGTACTTCCAGAATAGGTCCACGATTATGTACGATCCTGCGATGAACGCCAATATAATAAGTCGCCTAGATACGCCAAATACGGATTGCTGCAACCATTGCAAATGCCCTGCGCGGCATGGGCATCTATCTCAGTAGACTTTATCACTCAACTACTGCAGTCACGAAGGTGAACTCAGATAATGGTAGTAGTTGATCAGTTTACAATGATGGCACATTTCATCGCACTACAAACCTCGGCTATGGCCAAGTATGTCGCAAACACATTCCAGAAAGAAGTGTGGAGGCTACACAGTCTGGCAACTGAAGTCGTCGCGGACATGGACTCAAATTTCGCTGGAGAATTCTGGGAATCCCTATGTAAAGTGTGGGAAATTAAGCGAAAGATGTTGACAGCATACCATCATCAGACTGATAGACAGACCGAACCAAGCAACCAAGTGCTGGAAGGTTACCTGTGAAGTTTTGTTAATTATGATCAGGACGGCTGGTATCAGCTACTACCACTAGCTAAACATGCCTATAATAACTCTGCTACCTGTACGCATAGGATGTCACCGGTGTATGCGAACTCCGGATTTCATCTACAGACAGAGTGGAAGAAGGAGCGAGAAGCTCAAAATCTAAGAGCGACACGCTACGCGAACTGGATTAAGATGATAGGTGAACAAGCAAGAGAGGCACTAGAAAAGAAACAGGAAAGAATGTGGAAATATTATAACCAGAAAGTGCGAGAACTGCCGGACTTCAAAATCAGGAACAAAGTAAAGTTAAATGCTAAGAATATTCGAACCCGACGGAAATCCAAGAAGCTGAGTCCAAAGCTATAGGATTTTTTCCAAATTATGGAAAGACATAGAGCGCGAGCCATCAAGCTCAACATATCCGATCGATGGAACATTCACCCCGTATTCCTTGTCGCGCTATTGGAACCCTACCGTAAGTCAGTTTATGGCAATCATCTACAACCCCCTAGAAAACCAGAGGACATTGACGCTGATCTAAAATGGGAGGTAGAAAAGATAGTAACAAGCGAGATCTGCTCTTGCAGGAAACGAGTACATGGCCCCTGTTAAGAGAAGCGGGAACAGTAGTACTTCGTTAAATGCTGTGGGTGTTCAGAAGATGAGAACACACGCGAGCCTGCTACCGGTATGGAAAATGCGGAGGAAGTTGTGGAGAATTTTTATAATAAAAATCCAGACATGCCAGGAAGGGCAGAAGTAAGATAGTGAGGGAAACATTGTTGTACCGTGGCCCAGTAAACACGCAAGGTTTTTTACCCTGACCACACTGAGTCTTAAAATGTATTTAGAAGAAATTATAAAAAGTTATAAAAAGGCATTCAAGGTGAAAGCTGGTAGGAGGGAGCTCAGGTTAGGCATATGAAAATCCCAGACATGTGCACAAACCCATGGCAGGGTAACTGCGGACAGACCCTCGATTTACCAGAGTGACAACACCCGCCTCTGGCCTCAGTATGGGGCCCGCATGTCATTAGCAAGATTTGGAGAGTCGCATCCCATAACTAAAAGGTCACATCAATGAAGCCCACTTTATAACTCTATATACATCGCCGCTGTCGGTCCGACAGCATGCTCTTTACAGGATATAAGAGAGGGGACCTTTGGCGACATCAGGGAAGTGGAATGGAAGACATCCGTTGCACGTGCATTAAGATGGTAGTTATAAAGTTAGGCTTCCTAAACAATGGGCCGAAAGTGACAGGATATTTTTGGTGAAAGACTCCAGGAGGATATCCCAGTAGCAGAAGCTATTGAGGATATACTGAATCCACCAATACCCTCTTGAGATCAGCTGTAAGTTTGTTGGTCCTAGAAATAGGACCCCTCTACAGAGGCCGGCAGACTAAGGGGAAGCACTCACGGAAAGGAAGACCTAGATAAGTCAGAGAGCCTTAAGACGTTGACAGGTTGAGCTCAGACTTGCGATTGGCACTAGGTGGTCCCACATGAACCTGATCACTTCATGACTGAAGAGACTACTGGAACGATAGTTAACAAGACTAAAGTAATATAATAGTCTATGTGGATATCCAAGTCAGAAGCTACTGTTTGGTACAACAAATTGCGCAGTCAACTCAACTGAGGAATACTATTCCGTGTCTGTGAAAAGGTGTGATAAGTTTCAGGGTAAAATAGTGTTCGCACTTACAAGATCCTGGATGGTTGTGTACTATAATCCAGAGTGGAACTTCAGAGGCATAGTCGTTAGAAGTAGTCTGTGAATACTGAGACACGGAATATAAATATCAAAGTGCCTCCCGAGCTTTACCGACATCATCAAACAACGGAGAAGAGATCTTATCAATATTAAACCTTTTACCTGATAAATCTTTACTCTACCTTTACCTTGTCGAGATGATCCTTCCTTGACAGATTCTCTAAACAAAGATTTTTTGGCCTATGTCCCTCAGTTATACTGGAGATTGCTACCTGCCTAACAGCCAGCTACTGTTGCAGCTAACGACGACTGTATGTTCCCTAAAATTATCTGTACCAAGCTTATATACCATATATGCCAATATCAATCTCACAGATTTGGCTAGCCTGTGCTCCATTCGCCTCTGGCTTGTTGTCCATTTAGAAGTCTGGCTCAGCAAAGTACTGGCTCTCAGGCTGGCCAATATGTAGTGGAAAACTCGCGAAGTGGTCTACTGTCTCCAGCTGACTAAGCCTACCTTGGAGCACCTCCTTTAGGAGATTACCCAGATGATAATACTGGGTGTCGGATTTCACCATCTTGTATGCATGAGCAGCTATGTCATGCTTTTACTCCTCGATGATGCTGTGGAGCAGTTGCCGATCTTGCAGATGATCTTGATACAGTCAAGTTGGTATGTCCGCATCTGGTAAGGTTTAAGTCAGGCAAACAAACCAATGCACATTCTTTTCTGTTGTCATCATGACACCGACAACGAAGCTGGAACCCCGGCTCCGCTACGTGCAAGATATCACCTCCGAAATAATTGCGATGAGCACATAGTGGAGGACAAGGTGCAGCAAAAGGAGGTGGAGGTAGAGGTGGATGAGAAGGAGAAGGAGGAGGAGAACAGGTTGGAGGAGTTAGAGGAGGTTGGTGGTAGGTGTAAGTGATCTGGGACTGGGCAGTTAGGGGGAGG
This sequence comes from Tuber brumale, assembly GCA_014065205.1. Lineage (NCBI taxonomy): Eukaryota > Fungi > Ascomycota > Pezizomycetes > Pezizales > Tuberaceae > Tuber > Tuber brumale. The sequence continues at coordinate 161,587 of JACCEG010000056.1, forward strand.
TCCAGGTTGGGGTGGGGGCATATTTGGATTTTCCTTTTTTGCTACATACTACTTGTTTTTTTTGCCTTTAGAGTTTTGTAAATTGTTTTTTCAGGACGATTTTCATTTGGTATCGCCCTTGGTATTTTTTTCTATCCTAGAATATTATTCTATATCTTATTTGTTTAGCCTTAACCTTAGCCATATACTATACTCTTGGAGATTAATATTTCAAAATGTTACCACAACCTTTAACCATGTTTGTTATAGTCTGCACGCCGGTTCACACGAACTAGATTAGTCTACTGAATCTAACTATGATCTCCTGAAGTGATAGATGATCCGAGTACCATCCCTCTTTATACTTTGTAATAGTGCATATGATAACATGCTACTATATTTTGTGCTCAAAATATAGGATGGCAATTGATCCAAAATCAAGTGATAACCTGTGCATGTAGGTCCCTTTAAGAATACATCCAAACCTGTTCTGTCTGCTAAAGATAACCTCCATAATACTTGCTTAGTTATTGACATATATACATTCCCCGACACTCAAGCTATCTATATTTCGCAAACTACTCAATCAAATTCTTCATCTATTTACCGGGTTACACTGCCACAACAGCCACGACCTAAGACTGACAGAATGTATCTGTCATACCAACTAAGGCAAAAACTGAAGGTGGTCCGTAGTGGTCATGTTCGAAAATCCAGATCTAAGGAGACATTAGCTGCAATACCCTCTACTTTGCCTTCTCTTACTTCCATTCGGTCAGCAAGTCACACAAGCTCAGTATCCAAACTTCAGATACTGCAGCCTGATCCGCAGTATGATGGAGATGAGAGTCTGGACATGGAAGATGATAGTATGGACTTGCATGATGGGGGATATGAGGATAACATTAGTCAGGGTGGAGACAGCAAGGAGGCAGACCTGATAGAACTTGAGGATGGTGAGGACTCCGTGGCGGACCGCAGGGTGCAGAAAGTGATAACTTGTCTGGAGTTAGACTCTGAATGATCAATGATGACAATAACAGTTACCACAACTTTGAGACTACAGGGAATTAGTTTGCTTAGATGGAAAACAACAGGACTACTGGGAGTTAGCCAAAATTATTTAATATTAGTGCTACCTTTCTGATTGGACTCCAGACCGAATATACCCATGACACCAGCTATTACACCAAGTCAAACATGACCAAGAACTGTAGAATTTAACAGCATAGCCCCAGTGGTAACCAGCAGCCAACAAAATACTGCGGTGAGGATTGAGTTCACCATTCAGATCAACGCCGGTGAATTAATATGGAATGGGACACTTTTCAAGAATCTGTTTCCAGATCCCACTACCTTGACTGAAATGGTACGCATATGTTGGAACAATACCTAGCACAAGTTAGAGTTTTCCTATGTCACAAATACCATAGTAGGCTCTAATAATCAGGTAGGTTTTCTTTAATCAATAATCTACTTCTCATTTGCATGACTAAATATAATGGCTGCTGGCCACTAATTGTTCAGATCTGAGTGAAGTACAGTACCTGCGAAGCCCAGTAACTCCATTGTGCAACGAAGGCTATAACAGAACTCTATAAGCTTAATATGGAGGATCCTATAGCCTGTGCATAAAAAGTAGAGTACTTACGCGAAGATGACTAGTTTAATTACCCTCCTAATGGGTATGAGGTATTCTCATACCTCTTCATTGTTGTTATTCCAGACCACAGTAAGACTGAATCTGTCTAACAATGCCAGCAGGCACAGTCTCTTAAATTCCTAGTCCCACATATTCCAGGTGTCATATATGCAAAATTTTATTCCGGCAAGAAACGGAGAGGCACAATGGATGATAGATTCTTAGGAAAGATTAACAGGATATTTCTGTGTAGCTGACTGCAGCTATATTGAGTCATGCTCTCTGGTGTTGGCAAACTGAGAACTTGGTTGATGTGGTATTTTCCACACGTTTCAGTTCTCAAGGTAGAAATAAAAAATATCTGCTAGAGTCCAATAATAGTCAGGCTAATAGAACAACAGCGCTACTAGAACGTCAGGTAGGAACGTGGAGTAATACGCTAGTGTCTTTTCAGACTAAAATCACCAGGTAGATAATGAGGGGATTAAAGAATAGAATTGCGAAGGATTGCAGAACATGTATAGAGAGAACCGACAGATATTCAAATAACCTCGATGACTTGTACGAGGAGTTTAAAATTCATCCGGAGCAGGTTGGATCACAAGCTGGCAGTATCAGCCACGTGTGCACTACCCTGCGGGGAAATATTTAGGGAGAACCAGAACTGGTAGAAATGTAAGGTCCACTAGCAGGCTTAACTGACTGTGATCTGTCCGGCATAGCTGAAGATCTTCATCAGTATTTAGACAAAACCTAGTTGGACAAAGAGGATGAAAATGAATTTATTGGTTTATAATTTGGCATCTATAAGGAAAAAAATAATAAAGTAGATTAAAACTATTGCAGAGAAAGTAAGATTCTATGAGAGGTAGAGGACAGGATCTTATTCAGGTCACAGTATTGAATATATCGGGATAAGAAAATATAGAGCAAACGAATTGAAGATGGAGTCAGACAAAATCTGAAATCACGAAATAATTTTAGAATATGTTCAGCAGATTTGGTGAAATACAACGTGGTGTGGGAATGTACAGCATAATTAGCCAAGGTGCAGAAGTCATCTGAGGCTTTTGGACAGGAAATGAATGTAAGTAGTGAATGCAGATGAAATGCGGATCCCGACAGGCCACTTAGTAAATAAATTGGATGCACACAGAAATACAAAGTAGAATAGGAAGATAGAAACACCATGAGTGAAAACGGGAGAGAAATCAGGAGTGATGAGAGAACTACAAGAGCAAAATGGAAAATACTTGGTGGAATGCGGAGGAAGGGCAGACGAAACTAGCTATCAAGGGGAATGAAAGGGCCATCGAGAGCAGATATCGTGGGGACTCTAAAAAAATTAGATCAGCGGTAGGTACATATTTGCAACGGGAATCGAGGGTCAGCAGATGCTGGGAGTAATCAGGCCAGAGTCAATAAACTAGGAGATTAGTAGCTAGGAATAGGCCCCTAGGTACCGTCTGATATGTCCGGATGAGAAAGTGGCATGTCCATATGTACTCAACCAGATTGGGAGTTTACGTTGAGCTCTTCCTGAGCATCAGATACAGAGAAGGTACAGGATGTAAGATAAACTTTTTCCAGATGATCCTGGAAAGGCACAGAAAATGGGAAGTTAATACTAAGCGGATCTTACTTGTCTGGCAAGTTAGGAGAGAATGTAAGCTCCTTCATAGTGGATAACTAGCTGGTACTAATAGTAAGGGTAAGCCATCAGGATTAGGCTATGGATTGCATGAATGAACTGCTAGAGCAAGAGAAATAATACGTGGGTATTGGTTTATTGTGATTAACTACTTATAATCTAATAATTAATGCTGAAGCCTAGATTTTAAACATATCAGTCTTTGTCCTTGGTGACTACAGAACTAAGAGGGCAATAGAAGTTAGCTGGATACAATACGGGGACCAGGATCGAATCGCTACATTTTTCGGAACGCCACCACTTGAAGAGCTTGTTATACCCAACGTGATGTTATAATCACTAGCCAATGTTAGTTCTTAGCAATGGGTAGAGGATATATCTCTTCTTCTCCTCTCTAGTCGATAGTTCTTTGGCCTTTGCCTGCGATAAGGTGGGAGAGACACTCGTGTCTCAGGTTTTTGTCTCCTATCATACTCATTCTGCAACTCTACTCGCGTAGTAGTATTTCCATCTCATAGGTCGGTATTCTTAAAGAGCGTAAAGTTTTATATTCGTAAAAGAATGAAGTAATATGTAAGGAAATAAGTTAAAATGAAGCCGGAAGATCCTAATTACGCGGCCTTTTTTCTCTCTTTTTTTCTACTTTTTTATCATGTATTTATTGTTATTTAGGGTACAAGAACTTGCATGCAGCACTAGCTATGGCATAAACAATCACCATTCCTCCTTCCACCCAGCCTGACCATATTCCCAGGACCCTCTAGTATGGGCCTAACTGCACATCTCGCCCCAAAGAAAAAACCATCCCCACCTTGCAAGCGAACTCAGAGAATAGGAGAAGCCTGACTAAGAACAAGCCAGAAAACATAGGAAGGCAAGAGCCCGGCACATCTCAAAAGTAAAACAAAAGAAAAACAATACCGTAGATCCCACAACAGGTATGCCAGGTATATGCATGGGCAGCGAAAACTGTAGAAGTTATCCAGGAATGCGAGGCAACAGAGAAAATGGGCCCCCTGTCGGGGACGGCAAAAGATAGTGGAGCAGCAGGGTGCAAGCCGATTATCTGTGTCGCAGTAGGGTGGAAGCCAATCCAACTGCCGGAACAGGGTGGAATCCGAATGCGACCGTGTCCACTCTGGGTAATCATGTTTGTGTCTGACTAGGCGTTCCCCAGTAGTAGAAGGCAAACATGTTACTGCATCTCTCATGTAGTCCTTTATTCTCCGAGAGATAGCGTCACTTAGTGGATGGGATACCACCACTTAAGCCATCGGTGGGGAAGGGCGAGATCGACCTATGGGCCTGTTGAAGAGTTTTTCTCGTACCGCAAACCGTGTTCTCAGCCATCTGAAGCTTGGGAAGTAAATACTTGCTGACTATATGGAGGGGCCATGCTAAACGAGGAAGGGGGCGAGCACAGGCAGCGCGAAAGGCATACTGGCACCCAGAGGAAGGAGCGCCCCGATGTCTTGAGAAAGCAGAAGAGGGCAGTGAGGGGAGGCGGGAAATGGCTGTCACTCCTAGGCCGCAGCTATCATGGAAGGAGTGGGGGGGTGGATAGTTCGTGAACTCCAAGCATTGAGGGTTGATTGCAAGTGCGAAGAAAATAGAGGAAATGGAGGATTCCCTATCTACTTGGTCTTTCTTTTTTTTTTTACATTTTGCTTCTTTTTTTACTTTTTTTATCATCCTGTATTCATTGTTTACAGTACAACAACTTGCATGCAGCGCGAGCTATGGCATAAACAAAACCTCAATCTCAAAATCAATAAATACAAAAGAAATAAATCGCACCAAATAGCAAAATCCTCCAAGTGGTGTCAGATAGCCGACATGAAATCCCCAGGAACTAAAACAAGCCAATACAAAAATCATAACAAAAAATAAGCCAACTACTAGAGCAACACCATCTCAGCTGGAGGAACAGAATCAATGGTGGGTATCATAACTAAGGGCCTGAAGCCGTGGATCGGAAGCTGCACGACATGGGGCCAGGGCTCGGTGGCGGGGTCCCACCACGCAGGTGGCATGCCAGGGGGGTAGCCTGTGGTGATAACATTAAGGTAAAGCGCCAGGAAGTAGAGGGTGTCTTCATTGGACCATAGTGAGCTGTCCTTGTTAATGCTCGTGAGCACCCTGAGGTGGCGCTTACGAGGTTCCTTGCAGGACTCGCAGAATAGGATGGCGTGAGCAAAGTCCCTCACATCCTCCTCACAGTGTGGGCAGAGGGGAAAGGGGTCGTCAGTGAACTAGGAAGAGTGGGTAGCGAGGTAGCATTTGCCCGAGCGCATGTGGTGGATTCTACCCGCGATAAACCTGCCCAGGCCCATGAAGGGGTAGAGCAAGAGAGACAGACCATACAGGTAATAGGGTAGGGGGGGAAACTGGGAGGTCCAGTCCATGTCAAGTGCGAATCTTACTCTAGCCTTGACTGACGGGTAGGACGGTATCCCCTCTCTAATGGTGTTTTGTCCAGGAGGAAGAAGGTCTGTCGAGGCCACCAGAACGGGGTCTGGGATGTCGAGGGATGGGCTAGTGCAGTGCGCAATCGCGTCCAGTGGAAGGTGCTTTCTTATAGGAGGGCAGAGGGGGGCGGCTTTCCAAAGGAGATGGGCGTAGATGGACATCAGGCCCCGGGTGAAGTGACAGTGGTCCTCGAGGTCCCTAAAGGGGGAGGACATGTGAAAGGAAGGGTGAAGTCTGGCAGTCACCGGGTTGGCCTCCGGAGGGAGACACATGAGTCTGATGGCAGCCAACCTCCGGCAGTGGAGGATTAGAAGAGGGAGGAGAGGGAGGGCCGCTTCACATGCTAGGATTCGGACCGGGGTTGAGGAAAAGGAGTTTCTTACAAAATGCTGGACAGTTCTCCGGAAGACTGACATACGGTCAAAGAGGGTAAGGCTCAGTGAGAAGAGGTCTGCTCCGCGGAGGAGGATAGGAGAAATGAGGAAGGAGGCCAGGCGGTGGCATAGGAAAGGAGGGATGCCCATACTGGGCCTGGAAAGTCTTTTAATTGTCACGAACACCCCTTGGGCTAGGGCGAGTCACCTGGTGAAGTGTGAGGTGGTGCCTTTAGAGCATGAGGTCGATGAGGGCTTGAACCAGGAACTGAGCGAACATATCAGGTTGAAGGGGCGGTAGAGAAGGCCATCCAGAAGGACTGGAATCACAGATGGGGCAACCTTTTGCACCGGAGTTATCCAGTGCATAAGCTGTGTCTTCAGAATTGAGAAAGACACCTCCAGCTTACCGGCCTTCACCTGGCGGTCTCTAGTTATTCCGTGTAACCGCTGCACATTCCTTCGGTATGAACTGGAGGTGACCATGATCGTCAGCTCATCCACGTAGGAGAGGATGAGGCCTCTAGGGACCGAGAAGTGCAGGGACGAGACGTAAATGACAAACAAAAGTGGAGAGATCGGAGATCCCTGGAGGGTGCTGACTGAAACTGGGGAAAAGACCTGGGGGGCCCCCTGGAACACCCGGCGGCAACAGGAGCCGTGCAGGAAGGACCTAATCCACGAGACCATGTAACAGTTGACTGCCTTAGTGGCAAGCCTGTCACAAAGTAAGGGGGCTAAGACATTGTCGAAACCAGCCTTGATGTCTAGGAAAAGGGTCGAGACCTTGAGCATAGGGCGCATAAACAGCAGAACCTCGTGGGACAAGGTGGCCACCGCATTGAAGGTACTCAAACCTGGGAGCTATCCAGTTCGGTCCGGGGATAAGAGGCCCAAGACCCGGGTGAGAGTGAAGAGGCGAGATGCCATGATCCTTAGAAGGATTTTGGAGACGGTCTCAATGCGGACGATGATAGGGAACCAGGCTGGTGTATTACAGGAGGATTTCCCTGGCTTGTCCAGTACTATGACATTGGCTTTCTTTGGGGAGGTGGGAGGGTGCCCATATTGAATAAGTGGGCGGAGGAGGGATGCAAGAATATTGTAGTTCAAAGAGTATACTCTCTTCTAAACTGAGTAAGGGATCTTGTCCAGACCGGGGGCAGAGGATGAGGAGGGGTTCCAGAGGGCAGTGGTTATCTGATCTGTCAAGAGCGGAAGGACATCTTTGAATTCTCGTAGGATGGCTGGTGGATTAAAGGATCATTTGTCTGGAAAGACATTCGAGAAAAGGGCTTTATTGATTGCTGTGGGGTTGTTGGCCCCAGGTATCTGGTGAAACCTGTCTGGGGGCCTGCCGAATGCATAGCGCTTTGCAGTACAGAGTGTCTTGGGAGTGGCTGATTTGAGGAAATTGTTCCAGTACTCGGTCTTGGCCATCTTTATGGCCTTGAAGTATAAAAGTCACGCCTCTTTGCACTGGCGCTACGAGTAGCGTAGGGGGTCCCTTCGTGCCGCCGGGACCATTAAGTGGAAGGCAGACCTCGGTGGCATGTGATTGGGGGTCTACCTTGGTTCAGACCTGCTAGAGGACCTCTTGTCCGCGGTGTGGAGTTTGAGTACTGCCCTCAGTCTCCCAAGCGCTATGTCGAACCAAGTCAAGACAGTGTGGGGTCTTGGGAGAGGTGGAAGAGGGTCCACCCTCATGGCCTAAATCTTATCTTCAAGGGATGGCCAAGGGCTCAATGACCATGCAGGGGACGGAGGTAGAGAATGGACCAGAGCCTCTAAAAGAGTTATGATGACTGCGACATGATCAGATCCCATTGGGGGGAGGAGTGTGACTCACGACTGTAAGATGGAGGACAATGGGGCATTGGCAAAAGCTAAGTCTGTTACTGAGGGGCGCAAGTCAGGATTGCAGGGAAAGTAGTTGAGGGTGCCATGGGCATTCAGAAGGCAGAAGCCTTCATCAGCGGCTTTCTCAAGATGAGGAGTGGAGGCACTGAGGTCCGAGATCGAAAACAGGAGGTCTGGATCCGCCGAGGGATAATGAACATTAGAGTCCCCAATGACCAGCGTCGGCGTAGTGGTGTGTAGGAAGGAAACCTCTGGAGGGACGGTCCCGGGAAAGGGGGAGCTATCCCATGTGCTGTAGAGGTTTGTAACCTGGATTTTGGTGACAAAGGAGTCAAAATAACCAATTGATGAGTAAAAGCCAAGCACTATCCAGTCCCTTGTCTCAGAAAAGACCGGTAGGACTGAAATCTGGTGAGTGGTGGAAAGGTGAAGATAGCTGGCCACTCTTGGCTTGCCACCGTTAGGGCAGGGGGGCAGAAAGGCCTTGAATCCAGTGCATGATAGAGGTCTTTTCCTGTACAGCGGGGAGTCTGCAAGGGCAACACGAGAAGGGGGGAAATTCAGCAAATGAAAGGAATTAAAAAGGGAGAGAAACACATCCCAGCTTCACAAGCAGTTGTGTTGCAGAATGGATATGGGGTTATGGGAGTCTGCCTCCAGCGCGGAACTCGCAAGGGAGGTGTGACCAACCATTACATGCCTTCCGGCATCTCAGGCTGGGAGAAAGGAGTGGGAGATTCCTGCCATGTGGGGTTTGGCAGAGCACCTCCTCGGGGTTTTGGGGCTGGGATGGGGGGATGTATTGGGGGGGCATCATTATGCCTAGGGCGGAGTGTCTCGGGATAGAACGGTGGTAGGAGGGGTTATGAGCCAATTGAAGGACCATCGCCGGAGTTGTTTGTTGTGTCCATAGCTTTTTCATTCTCCGGACCAGAGGACTCCCAGCGGGGAGGAGGGAGTGAGGCTTACGATGGGCACTCTCTAGCGAAAGCCGGGTACTGGCCCTTGCCCACCACATACATCGCAGGGGAGGTTGGGTGGCCGTCAACAACTGCTCTGAGGTTCCCGCCACTAGGGCAGGTGGGGTTCTGGCATCGGTGTACCTGCTTTCTGAGGGAGAGGGCGCAGATTGGACAGACCGGGTGATCAATCTTGCATCTAGCTGAATGGGGGCCGTATTCCCAGCAATTATGGCACTGAGTGAGGCTGTTAGCTGAGTATGCTTTCTCGATCCTGCATCGAGTGAAGAAAAGGTAAGCGTTGCCCAACATGGAGGCCTCATTTTCTGGTACAACTATCACCAGCACAGAGGTAGCCTTTTTGAGGATTCTGGAGGGCCGTTCAGGATTCAGGTAGTGGGCAGAGAGGACGTGAACATTTTTGAAGTTGAAGATGGTATTACTGAGGGACTTTAAGAGGTCATCGTTGTCCTCCAGGAGGTCTGCAATTGGGAGGGAGTGGATTGCGAGCTAGACCTCATTAGGTGTGGGGCAGAAAGAAAGCCGCATAGTGTTGCTTGTCGGAAAGGACTGAATCAACTGGGGCACGAGCACGTTGTAGTGGGGGTGTATGCTGTTGATGGAATAAACAGAGAGCAGGCGTAGAGGGTAACTGCTCCCCTATCATTAACCCGGGAAGAAATGGAAAGAGGTAGGGTGCAGCCAGCTTCTCAAAGGACGGAGGCTGCAATGTCTGGAAGGAGGCAGCTACACATTGAAACTGGGAGTGAGGGAAGGGGTAGGACCTGGGAGTAAAAGATCGTCTCTCAGCAGCAGGGAGGCTTTTCGAACCTTTTGAAGGGGCGGGAGAGGCTGCGCTAGACACTACCTGGGCAGCCAAGGTAGTATTCTTCACTGTATTTGTTTTCCCCTTTTTCTTCTGACTAGTGGAAGCAGCCTGTGCATAGGAGGGGGGGCCGGCCTGAGCCAACGTACGTGGGACAGGGTGGAACTCCAAAGGGGGGGGCATTTCCCCTCCCTGTATTTCTGGGCCTCTCAGGAGGGCAGGAATTTTGCAGCATACGTGGCTGAGTCGCTGTACCATTTCTAGTCTTTTGCGCTGTAGCAGGGGATATCTTTATCGCCACCACCCTTGTCCAGCGGGGTCAGCTCATTGGTGAAGGTTGCGGTGGGGGGGGAGCTGGCCCACTCTTTACCCTTTGGGGAAGGAGCCGTTTGAGCTGCTCCGATCCCAAGCATTGCAGGTGCAGGGTGTTGGTACGGGGGCTGTTGGTGGTGTGTTGGTTGGAGGAGGAGAGTGTTCAGCCAGGACGCTAGGTCTCTAATTGACAGCGGTAGGGCTGAGAGCGATGCCGCAGTGGTATTGTTCTGAGAGGCGAAAGCCAGAAAGAGTTGGGGATTGCCCTGACAGGAGTAGAGCGCGTCAACTGGTCCCGGAAGGCGGGCGACTTCGAGCACTAGTGCGGCAATTTGCTTGTAGATGGACCTTGGTACCAAGAGTAAGGTACAGAGGAGGGGGATGATGACAGCCTCCCCCCGGGAGAGGTCGTCAAGCTCCGCAGAACTGATGGGGGGGAAGAGTGGGGTAGAGATTCCTGCATCCATTGAGGACCTTTCAAGGAGCTCCATGAGGAGGAGGACATGAGGGCGGACTCCCAACACAGAAGAGTGTTCGAAGGGGGGAAGGGGAACTGAAGCCATTCCTGTCATGACAAGGAGGTCACAGCCTCGGAGTCTTTAGAATAGGAAGAACCTATGGGTACACCGGATGCTGATAGTATTGAAGGCAAGGTAGAAATGTAGGGGGGGAGAAATAGCGGAACCAGAGCTTGCCCTATCTACTCAGCCTTTTCTCTTTTTGTCTTTTCTTTTTTTTCTTTTTTTTTCCCTTTTTTTTTTGTCATCATGTATTCGTTGTTATTTAGGGTACAAGAACTTGCATGCAGCCCTAGCTATGGCATAAACAATCTCCATTCCTCCTTCTGCCCAGCCCATCTGTATCCTTAAGGCCCTCTGGTATGGGCCTGACTGCACATCTCGCACCAATGAAAAACCCATCCCTAGCTTGCAAGCGAACTCGGAGAATAGGAGAAAGCTAACCAAGAACAAGCAGGAAAACATAGGAAAGTAACCGCCCAGAACATCTCAAAAGCAAAACAAAGGAAAAACAACACCCTAAATCCCACAACAACCATACCAGGTATACGCGCAGGGAGCAGAAAGTGTGGAGGTTATCCCAGAACGCGATGCAACCGACAAAATAGGCCCCCTAAGGGGGAAGGCAAAAGAGGGTGGAGCAGTAGAGTCCAACCCAAGTATGGGTGCAGCAGGAGGGTACAAGCAAATCCAACCGCCGGAACAGGGCAGAAACTAAACGCGAGTGTGTCAACTCTCGGTAATTGTGTTCGTGTCTGACTAGGCAGTCCCCAGTGGCAGAAGGCACGGGTTTTACCATGTCTCTCATGTAGGCCCTTGTTCTCAAAGAGTTGGCATCACTTAGTGGATGGAATAGCACCGCTTATGCCAACCGTGGGGAGGGGGAAGATCGACCCGTGAGCCTGTTGAAGAGCTCTCGCATACTGCAAACCATGTTCCCAGCTATCAGAAGAACTGGAAGCGAATGGTGGCTGACCATATATAGGGGCCGGGCTAAGCGAGGAAGGGGGCGACACCCGACAGGGTGGAAAGCATACTGGCACCCGGAGGAATGAAAGCCATGATGTCTTGAGAAAGCTGAAGAATGCAGTGAGGGGAGGGGTCAAAGGGCCATCACTCCTAGCCCGAAGCCATCATTGGAGCAGAGGGGCGGTGGATGGTTTGTGAACTCCCAGCATTGAGGGTTGATTTCAAGTATGAGGAAAATAAAGGAGACGGAGGATCTCCTATCTACATAGCCAACTATTTTTCTTTTTTTTTCATCATCAATTTTATTCTGTGTTTAAGGTACACCGTCCGCATGCAGTACTAGCTATTGCCAACACATAAACCTCCCCCCCTACGCCAGTCCAAAACAGCCAGAAGAAAAACCGTTAACGCCCCCGAACATACAGGCACACTGGCAGAGAGGCCCTAAGCCCGTGGAACATGACACCCCCCTCCCAAACCCCACACCGTTGAAAAAACTCCGCTACCCCACAACTGGTAGTATACACAAACGGTAAAGACTGTAAAAGAAATCCACCCAAGCCAATCAGAATAAAAGAAAGCTCACTTCCTGACAGTCACCTAACCCCAGAGCAAGAGCCGCCCCCGACAGCCATAACCCGGCCCATCTGTGCCACACATGACATAAACATCTACGGCTAAGGAATATACCCAGCAAAGAAGAAGGGGAACCGAGGAGGGAAAAGCGCAAACTGCGGAAACTGACACTGTGGTACGGCACAGAGACTAGTGCCATCCAGAATGGGAAGCTAGGTGGAGATGCCAGAATGGCGTCGAAGTAAGGCAGTGTAGCAGCTGGATCCAAGCCGAGTAAGGGTGTAGCAGTAGGGTGCAAGCTGATCCAACTGTCAGGTCACGAAGGAAACTGAACGCCACTGTATCAACTCTGGGAAATCGTGTTCGTCTCTTTCTGAGCGGTCCCCCGAGGCAGAAGGCAAGCGTTTTGCCGCATCTCTCATGTACTCCCTTGTTCTACGAGAAATAGCGTCACTTAGTGGATGGGATACCACTACTTAAGCCAACTGTAGGGGGAGGCGAGGTCAACCCATAGGGCTGTTGAAGAGTCCACACATACCGCAAACTGTGTTCCCAGCCATCTGAAGCATGGGACGTGAAAGGGCGCTGAGCATGTAGAGGGGCCGCGCTAAGCGAGGAGAAGGGCGAGAACGGGCAGTGCAAGCGCCATACCAGAACCCAGAGGCAGGGAAGTCTCAAAGCTTTTAGAAAAAGCAGAAGAGAACAGTGTGAGAAGGTGGCTGGCCAACACTCCTAGGCCACAGCCATCATGGGAGGAGAGGGGAGGGGTAGATAGTTTGTTAGATCCCAAGCATTGAGGGTTGATTTCAGGCACGAGGAAAATAGAGGAGATGGAGGATATCCCATCTACTCAGCTTTTTCTCTTCTTTCTTTTTCTTTTTTTTCTTTATCATCATGTATTTGTTGTTATTTAGGGTACAAGAACTTGCATGCAGTGCTAGCTATGGCACATGCTCCGTCTCCGTTACAACCACAGTGAAAGAAAAAACCACTCCAAGTTTTCTGCTAAGCCTCGCTCTCATTGGTTGAGAACCTTTTCTCGCCGCCTCAGCCTTACCCCTCTCGGGTAAAAATTCCGCCTCCTTCTCTAATGTCGATTTCCGGCACCCCTCCCATCCCATCAGGCCCTGGCCCCCATCGCACAGTCTCCTCTCACAATAGCAGGAGATCCGACCGTATCACCCGCTCTTCTACACCTGGTTTGCCGCCCTCCCAGGAGGACCGTGCGATTTGCCACTCCTCCTCCACTGCTGCCATTACTTTAGGCATTAACCCCGCCACCTTTCCTACGCTTTTTGGACAAACAGCCTTTGCAGACGATCTGTCGCCGGGCGAAAGACGTATCTTCCCTATTCTGTCCCACCTAGTCGAGAGAGTCCGTGACCT
>JACCEG010000056.1:185664-201840 GCA_014065205.1 Tuber brumale
AGGGGGGGCGGGTCTTGATGGGCAGTCTCGAGCGGATGGTCAACCTTACATCTAGTGGAGTGGTGTCCGTACTCATGACAGTTGCGGCATTGAGTGAGACGATTAGGCGAGTATGCCCGCTCGATCTTGCATCGAGAGGAGAAAAGGTAAGTGTTGCCCAACATTGTGGCCTCATTCTCCGGGACCACCATGACCACCACCGAGGTTGCCTTTTTCTGGATTCGGGAGTCGCGGTCTGGGTTGAGGTATCGGGAAGAGAGGATTTGGACATTTTTGACGTTGAGGATAGTGTTTGACAGAGAGTGAAACAGATCGCCGTCGACTTCTGGGAGGTATGCAACGGGAAGGGAGTGAACAGCAAGTTGCACCTCATTAGGTGCGGGCGGAAGGGGAGCCAGGGCGAGTCTCCGATAGGGAAGGATTGGTTCAGTTTTGCAGACAGTGCTTCGTAGTAGGGGCCGTATGAGGGGGAGGGGACAAAAGGAGAAAGAGCGAGGAGAGTCACCGCTCCTCTGTCGTTTACACGTGCAGAGAAGGACAGGGGGAGATTGCAGCGGGCCTCCCTTAAGACTGAGGCGGCGGAGTCTGGGAAGGAGGCAGCAATAGGTTCGGCCTGGTGGTGTGGGAAAGGGGATGTGCCAGGGGTGAAGAAATGTCTCTCGGCTGCCGCAAGGCTCTTGGGCCCCTTAGTCAGGGCGGGCTCGGCCGTACCAGACGCTACCTGGGCCGCAGTCGTGGTGTTCTTGCCTTTGCTCGACTTGCCCTTCCTCTTTTGTCCAGAATAAGCGGCCTGAGCGTAGGAGGAGGGGCCGGGTTGGGCCGACGATTTAGGGGCTGGGTGGAACTCTGAGACAGGAGGGTATTTTCCATCGCGGAAGGCCTAAGCCTCCCAGGAGCGTGGGAACTTGGCCGCGTAGGCAGCAGGGTTGCCATACCACTTCTGGTCTTTGGTGCTGTAGGAGGGGAAGTCTGCATCACCCCCACCCTCATAGAGAGGGGTGAGTTCATTGGCGACGGATGACTCGGAGTCGGCCAGCGCCTTCTCCTTGCCTTTTCTGGATGGGGCCACCCGAGCCGCTTTTGTCGTTGGCTGCATAGGTGCGTTTTGTTGGGGTGGGAGTTGTTGGTGGTGCGTCGGTTGGGGTAGGGGGGTTGTCAGACAGGACGCTAGGTCTCTGACCGAAAGTTGAAGGGCGGAAAGTGAGGCTGCCGTAGCATTCTCAGAGGAGGCGGGTGGGAGGTGGACAGGGAGTCTGTTCTTGCGAGCGTGAAGGTCGTCGATCTGGCCGGAAAGTCTTGCGACTTCCATTGCAAGTTCGTCTATCTGAGTGGAGAGGGCCCTGGATGCCAGGAGCGAGGTGCACAGAAGGGGGAGAATAACGGCTTCGCCTGGCGACAAATCGTCTAGCTCTCCTGAGCTGATTGTGGGGAAAGGCTGGGGGGATACACCCGCATCCGTCGTGGCATTCTTGAGCAGTGCGAGTAGAAGGAGAACATGGGGACGGATTCCTGACACCGAGGAGTGTTCCGAGGGGGGGAGGGGGACCGAGAATGAGGTCATCTCTGACTAGGCAGTGAGGCCCCGGCCAAAAGGCTTCTGGGAGTAGTACGATCGTATGGGCACACCGGACGCTGATGGTGTTGAAAGGTGAGGAGGGAACGTAGGGGGGGGAAAATAGCGGAAGCGGAGCGTGTCCTATCTACTCGGCTTTAATGGCCTCCTTATATAGTTGACCTTCCTGCCCTTGTGACTCACCGCTTGAGTCACATGCCACATATGACTCACAACCTGCGAGTCATATCAAAACATCATCAACTAGTCATATGACCGATGTGGTCATATGCGCAAAACCCGTAACCTCCAAATGAGGTCATGTGCGAAACATAACATACCTATGACTCATAACTATGAGTCATGTGAAAACCTTTTCCTTGCTAAGCCACATGCAGGACATTAGCTCTTCCCTCCCCAAGTTCGTGTCCCTGCGAGCTTAAAATCTCTCATCGTGGAGGCAGTCCATGAACCACCTGAAGCATTTAGCACCATCAGTCGCTTCCCGGCAGTATCCTCATACCTCGTCCATGATGTCTGTTCATTTGAGCCATTCCTTCCGCAATGCTTTGTCTGCCTTTTCCATTATTTCCTTGTAGGGCTCACGGATTATGTCGAGCCCGCTTCTCGATCCTTCTAACGTCGGCTGGTATGTCCCCCCCTCTTTCTCCAGCCGGAGGAGCATTTCTTATTGCCATCTCGTTTCCTTATTCAGCCAATTGAATGATTGCCACAATTAGTCGACCATTAGGCGCAGTTCTTCGCTGAACACAAAGGTTTTTGTATCCCCCCCCTTCCTGAGTTCTGTCCTCCGAACCTCCTGGGTTGCCTTCTGGACTTCCCATTGCTGTCTTCTGTGGTAGGGGCAGTATCAGCTTACACAGTTCTGCTGAGAGATTTTGTGGTGTAAGAGGCCAGTGGGCAGAGGTTCTGGTTGTGTTGCCCATTAAGCTTTAATTGGGGTGGTAGGTGGCGACCGGCATGTCACCGACTTCTTCCTCAGGAAGAAGTTACGTCTTTATTTTCCGTCTAGGTGCACAGTGCACTTGTCGTCCGTACATGTCGTTCCATGATAGACAGCATGGTTGTTTGCATTGTCGTTGACCACCTTGGCCCACTGGGCCTCCATGCCCTTCTCCTCTTCCTCCTTCTTCATTCTGACTTCTTCTTCTGCTGCAGCCCATTTGGCTGCATCGGGTGGAGTACTTGTGGAGCTACCCATGTGCTCAAAGTCTTCTGAATCGTCCTCAATGCTTGGCTGATAGTTTCTGAGGGTAGCATTAGTGGATCAGGTTGAGGGCATCTTTAGCGTTTGCAAAGTTGGTAGCTGGGTACCACTCTTGATCGTCTTCCGGGGAATAACTGGTCCACTTAGCATGGTACTGAAGGTTACCGCGGTATAAGCGTGAGTAGATTATTTCATCGAGTTCGGATTCTGATTCTCCATCCAGCTCGATAGGCGACGGGGGGTGATTATTTTCGCGGGAAGTTTGTTGTTCTGATAGAGTTCCCAAAGCGCGATGTGGAATCTCTTGTGTATCTTCATGGATAGGGCAAGGTCGAGTTTATATGCTCGTTTCCTGATCCTTTCCAATATCTCGAATGGTCCAATTTTGTTATAATCCAATTTCTCGGAAGGTCGTGTTATTCGTATGTTTCCTGATAGTCACCACACCTTGTCCCGCTATTGTAGGTGTGGATTGGATTTTCTGTGTAAATCATAGTTTTCTTTTTATCATAATTGTTCTGTCATCATCTCCGCTTGCAGGGTGTCGTGTGATTGACTCATATCTTCTTTTTCCATTATCTGTCCTTTGTTCGTACTATCTATTGTCTGGTATTCTGGATCGAGACCATAGTTCGTGTAAAAGGGTATCATCTTAATTGTTTCTTTTTTTCCATTGTTATATACAAATTCCGCTATCGGTAGTAACTCATCCCTGTGGTCCTGCTGATAATTGATATAGGCTCGTAGATATTACTCCAATATGCCATTCGTTCATTCGCTCTGTCCATCAGGCTGTGTGTGGAAGGCCATAGAAAGTTTTCTTTTGATCCCGAGTTTTTCCGTTATCTCTTTGCATAGTCCTGACGTGAATATGGATCCTCGATAGTTGATGATGTCTTTTGGTAGTCCATGTAGTCGAAAGATTTCTCTAATAAATATGGTGGTGAACTGCCGTACCATCATATCTATTCATATTGGTACAAAATGACTAATTTTGGTGAGGTGATCCACTACCATCATGATTGAGTCATATTCATTGGCCTTAGGTAAATCCGTTATGAAATGCATGGATATGGATGCCCCTGGTTTCCCTGGTGCTTCATTGGGTTTTAACAGCCCATATGGCACATGTCGTACCGTCTTCGTCCTTTGGCATATATCGCAGTTTTTGATGTATTGTTAGTCTGATTCCCTCTTTCCCGGCCCGTAATATTTCCTCATGATCAGCTCCTTTGTTTTCGCCATTCCTCCATGTCCTGTGGGTTTCTCGTCGTGGTGTTTCTTGATAAGGTTCAGCCTTATCTTTTTGTCTTCCGGTATCCATATCTTTCCATCGTACTAAAGGTAATTGTCCTTCCATTTGCATAGGCCTAAGGCCCCCCATTTTCTTTCCTGATCTCCTTTTTCCCAGCTTTCTCTTATTCTTCGAAATTCTGTTTCTTCTTTGATTGCTCTGCGCAGTTCTTCGTTGTCCCCATCTTGGATTTGTGTTGATTCTGTAGCTTCAAAATATTCTTTTGGAAGCAGAACTTGATTTTTCTACTTGATTCTTTCGTCCTGCTTATCTTGTGGTTTGTTGCTTGCGATCCTTGTTAAGGCATCCAGTTTTCCTCCTTCTTTCCCTGGCTGGTATTCGATTTTGAAGTTGTATTTGCTTAGGCTTTCCATCTACCGGATTTGCCTGTCATTGAGTTCCTTTGTCGTCATGAAGGGAACTAAGTTCTTGTAATCTGTTAGAACTCTGACCTGATGGTCATTGTTCTGTATCTGTCTCCTCCACTCTTTGAGTACTTGAACTATAGTGAATAGCTTTTTGTTAGCGACATCGTAGTTGTATTCCGCCGGTGTCATTGTCTTTGATCGATAACACAGCCGGTGCCACTTCCTGTCTTAGCATTTCTGGGATAGACTTCCAGAACATACATATTTCGATGGATCCATCTCAATTGTTATTTCTTTTCGTGGGTGGAAGTGCACCAGTATTGGTGCTGTCATGAGTTTGGTTCATATATTGTCGCAGGCCTTCTCCTCCTTTTCTCCCCATTCCCATTGCACATCTTTTTTTGTTATGTTATACAAGGGCTTTGCAATCCTGCTAAACCCCTCTATAAACCTGCGGTAAAAGTTGCAGAATCCCATGGAGCATAAGATGTCTTGTTTGTTGTTCAGCTTTGCCCAGTTCCATCTGGCCACTGTTTTGACTGGGTCCACTTGGACCCCATTCCTGTTGATGATGAAGTCTAGGTACTACTTTTCCTTCTTGGGGAATTCGCATTTCGATGGTTTGATCTTCATTCCTGCTTTCTGAATCTCATTCTGGATGTTGATGAGGTCCTTTCTGCATTGTTCCAAGTTTTCCGAATATATGAGTACATCATCCGACTAGATGATTCAACATATATCCGGGAACTTGTGAAGTACCTAGTTGATCCCTTGTTGGAATGATGCTGGTGCATTGGTTATGCCAAACGGCATAACCAAATACTCATACATTCCGTATCTTGTTATGTAGGTCGGTTTCCATTCGCCTCCTTCCTTTATTCATATGTTGTGGTAGGCGTCCTTAATGTCTAGTTTGGTGAAGTATTTTGCCGCCCTTAATCGGTCCAGGGCTTCTCCTATTAATGGTAGCAGGTATCGATCCTTTTTCATTACTGAGTTGAGTGCTCGGTAGTCCACGCACAGTCTCATCTTTCCATCCTTCTTCACAACAAATAATATTAGTGATCCTGCTGATGTGAATGAATGTTGTATCCATCCTCTTTTCTTGTTCTGCTGAATTTATCCTCACAGCTCTTCCAATTCCTTTTCCCCCAGGGGATAGAGTCATTGGTATAGGATCTTCTTCTTCATTATGGTGTTCACGTCTTTCTCGACGCAGATTTCATGATCCGCTCGCGGCCTTCTTGGCGCTAGTCGATCCGCTTCCTTTTCCTGGAATAGATTTGTGAATTGGCGGTATTCTTGTGGTATTATATCGTACCACTCCTTCTCTTTTCATTGTTGTTTGTATCCTATTGCCAATTCGGTGCTGATATTGATTCGTGCCAATTCCAGTTTCTCTTCCCATGGATTCCATTTGAGGACCCCTGTGAGGTCTCCTCTTTTGTAATATCGGCCAAACGTGTGGGCTGATATTTCTCAAATCTGTGCCGATTCCACTTTCTTGGTCTCCGTGCTCTCCATGCTACCGAAGGCTTTCATGCCTCTTCCCATCCCATGAAGCTCTCGTACTTCAAGCATCTCATCTTCGTTGATCTTCTCAATGATCACCTGTGCTATCCAATCTCCTCATCAAATTTCTTGGGCAATATCTCCTAGGTTTGCTAGGACCACCCTGATTTCTCCTGTATAGTTGGCATCAATGACTCCTGCATTGGTAAGGAGTCGTTTGTTGACTGCTAGTCCGCTGCATAGTGCTATCCGTCCATATGTACCCGGAGATAGTCCTATCGCTATTCCAGTTAATACCGTCTCTTGACCCCTTGCTGGTATCGTCTTCTCTTGGTCGGCATATAGGTTATGACCTGCCGCTTGTATGGAGCCCTTTGTTGGTCCACGCGCCTTCTAGTGCAACTTCTTGAATCTGATTTTTTGATCCGGTTCTTGTCGGACCTGGTCGAATCGTGCCTTCAGATTCGCTTCTTGTGCCTCTCTTTCTGGTGTCATATACACCACCAGCGCACTGTTGAGACATCCTGCAGTAGATCATTCGCTAGCGAATATAATCTTGTTGTTGTCACAGTCGATCGTGGGGTTGTGTTGTCTTAACCATGGCACTCCGAAAACAAGTTCATGGTTCTTCAGGTTCGCTACCTGGAAGGTCAGCTCTTCCCTGAGGCCCCTAATATCTATAGGTACTTGCACTGTATAGGTTATTGGTCCCATAGTGCTGGGTTTTCCGTCCGCTAAATAAACCTCTCTCTTTTTTCATGTTGGCATCATGGGGTAATTGTATTTGCCGCAGATTTCCTTGTCGATAAAATCTTCAGTTGCCTCTGAGTCCAACATTCCGTGTATCATGGTGCCTTTCTTTTTCATGTCGTATAGTATCATTTTGATCATGATATGATCTCTTTCTTCTTCCAGTAGTGCCGTATAGTAGTTTGCCATAGTAATCTTCTTTCCTCCATCTGTGTCTGTCCTCTCTCCTCCGTTGGTTTTCCTCCCCTTCTCGTTCACCAGACCATCTCTTACTGGGGACTGTCTTCTTTTTCCGGCTGATCCACCTCCATGGTCCTTTTCCTCCAGTTGGTTCTCTTTTATTGCCTGACCCAGTTGCTGCCTTGGGCAGTTGTCATCAGCTTTTGTCCGTTGTCTGCTCAGTTACGGCATTCCCTCATCTGATGTCCCTTTTCACCACATCTCAAGCAGAGATTCTGTTCTCTCCGCTTTTTGTATTCTGCATTGAATAGGTTGAGGGGCCTGTGAGTTTGCACCTTATTTATTTCCACTTCTCGATCAACAGTGGGTCTGAAACTTTCTTCGTGGGTCTTCGAGGTCGGTCTGAATGTTCCGTTGGTGTTCCTTAGTGTTGAAGTTTCCTTCGTCTCTCCATGTGTTTCCTTTTTTAGGTTTTGCAGGATTGCCAGCCAAGTTTCCTTCTTGATGGCCCATGCTGCCAATTCGTCGACAGTACTAATCTCGGAGTCGAAACATTCAAACACCTTTTGTAGTCTTTCCATCATGCCTGCATATAGGTATTGTGCCACTGTTGCATCATCCAATAGTAGCTCCGTTTGGTGGAGTCTGAATTTGTTCCCGTATTCTGTCATGGAGCGGCACCCTTCCTCCCTGTTTATTATATAGATCCTAGCCGCATCTCTTAGGTCCACCTCTCCAAACTGCTGTTTGATTGCTTCCTTGAACTCCTGCCAGCTCCTCCACCATGTTAGTTTGTTGCCTTCTGTGTATGGCATAGGCCATTTGCTTATGTCTCTCCCCTTAAGAGTCTTGATACCTAAACGATTTTCTCGGCATCGTATCCTTCTTGCCATCCTGTGGCGTGAAAGTAAATCGTTAATTTGGCCATCCAGTTCCAGAGCTAGTGCCTGTTTCCTGCGTATGTCTCCAGTTGTTTGACCATGGGCCAGTGCTGCTCCAACATCCCCAGGATTTATTCCATCTGCTCGCGGCTCAGTTCCGGCACTACCCCTGGTGCCGGGCCCGGTCCAGGGCGCGCCCCTTCTCCTCTGACTGGTCCTGGTCCCTCCAATCTATTGTTCTCTTCTTCAGAGCTTGACTCTGCATATGTTGATCGTTCATCAGGTGTTGTCAGACTTGGGGTTTGTCCGAGTTATGCAACCGTTCCTTGTAACTCGTCTGCTACCTTGGGTAGCTCTAGGGACTGATCCTCGAAGGTATAGTCCATCTTCATATCATCTAATCATTGCTATAAGTGATGCTTCCTAAAGTTACGATCCCTAGCTGATGTTAGTTCTTGGCAACAGGTAGAAGATACTTCTCTTCTTCTCCTCTCTCGACGCTAGTTCTTAGGCCTTTGCCTATGATAAGGTGGGAGAAACTCTCCTGTCTCAGGTCCTTATCACCTATCGTAGTCTTTCTGCAACTCTACTTGCATAGTAGAGTTTTTGTCATGTAGGTCAGTATTTTTAAAGAGTGTAATGTTTTATATTCAAAAAACCCTAAAGTCATAAGTAAGGAAATAACTTAGAATGAAGTGTGTAGACACTATCTACTCTGCCTTCTTTTTTTCTTGGTTTTTCTTTCTTTTTTTCTTTTTTTTCATCATCATTTATTTATTATTTACGGTACAAGAACTTGCATGTAGCCCTAGCTATGGCATAAACAAAACCTCAATCTCCAACACTCAAACACAAAAGAAAAACTTGTACCAAAATGTAAAATCCTTCTAGTTGTGTCTGATAGCTGACACGAAATCTCATTGAACTAAAACAACAAAGTACAAAAATAATAATGGAAAGTAAATCAAGCCCGTAATCTAGAAAAGGATAATCGACGAGTGGACCAAATCAGGAGGCAGGCGTCGCACTTCGGGCTTGAAGCCATGAATCGAGAGGCCTATGTTGTGGAGAGAGGTCTCGGGAGGGGGGTCCAAGTATGCAGGCTGCATGCGAGGGGGAAAGCAGGTGGCAGTCACATTGAGGTACCTCACCAGGGAGAGGATGGAGTCCTCCTTAGTCCATAGTGGGCAGTCTCTGCCGACGTTTGTGAGCACCCGGAGGTGGCCCTCACGAGGTCCCTTGCGAGACTCTCTGTCTAGAATGGTATGAGTGAAGTCTTCCGCTTCCTCCTCACAGTATGGGCAGAGGGGAGAGTGGTCACCAGTGAACCAGGAGGGGTGAGCAGCGAGGTAGCTCTTACCCAAGCGCATCTGGTGGATCCTACCCGCAATGAACCTCGCGAAACCCATGAAAGGGTGGGGAGAGAGGGACCCGGTGTAGGTGTAGTATGAGGAGTGGGAGAACTGGGTGGCCCAGTCTCTGGTGAGTGCATTTCTCAGCCATGAGTTGATCTACTGGTAGGACCGTAGCCCTTCTCTCAAGGGGAGCTGCTCTGGAGGAATGAGGTCGGGTGAGGCCACAGGGACAGGGCCTGAGGTGTCAATGAACTGAAGGGAGTGGGGAGCAATTGCATCCTGTGGGAGGTGCTTGCGTATAGGGGGACAGGGGGGTGTAGTCTGCCAGAGGAGCAGGGCGTAAACAGATGTCAGGCCTCTAGTCAAGTGGCGGTGGTCTTCCGGTACTCGCATGGGCGAAGATGTGGTAAAGGGTGAGTGGAGTCTGGCAGTCGCCGGGTTGGCCACGGGGAGAAGACACACGAGACAGACTGCAGCCAGTCTCTGCCAGTAGAGGACTAAAAGTGGGAGTGGGGAGAGAGCCTATTCACATGCCAATATGGTTACCGGAGTTGATGAAAAGCAGTTTGTTACCCACCTTTGGACAGACCTCCAAAATACGGACATCCTGTCTAGGAGGGTGAGACTCAGGGAGAAGAGGTCCGCTCTATACAGGAGAACCGGGGAGATGAGGCAGGACACCAGAGGGTGGCAGAGAAAGGGTGGGAGGCCTTTACCTGGCCTGGAAAGCCTTTTAATAGTTGCAAAGGCCCCTTGGGCCAGGGCAAGTCTCCTGGTGAAATGTGAGGTGGTGCCTTTGGTGCACGACATGGTTGAGGGCTCGAACCAGTATCCAAGCCATCTTATCAACTCGGAGGGATGAAAGAGGTGCCCATCCAACAGGACTGGGATTGATGGGGGGGGAGCTTTCTGCACGGGGGTAACCCAGTGCATGAGTTGGGTCTTCGTGAATGAGAAGGACACAGCCCGCCTTTCAGCCTTAGCTTGGAGTACACGGGTGATTCTTTGACACCTTTGAACATTCCGGCAATACGAGGCAGAGGCTACCATGACCACGAAGTCATAAACATTGGAGAGGATGAGGCCCCACAGGACTGGGAAGTGAAGAGCCGCTAAGTCAATGACGAACAGAAGGGGAGAGATCAGAGAGCCTTGGGGCGTGCCGACCGAGACCGTGGAGAAGACCTGGGGGGCCCCCAGGAAGACCGGGCAGCAGCAGCGTCCGTCGCGGAAGGACCTTATCCATGAGACCATGTAAAGGTTGACCGCCCTAGTGGCAAGTTTGTCGTAAAGTAAAGAGGCCCAGACATTGTCGAAACCACCTTTGATGTTGAGGAAAAGCATTGAGACCTTGAGCTTAGGGCGCATAAAAGGCTGGACCTCGTGGGGGAAGATTACTGCTGCATTAAAGATACGCAGACTGGGGAGGGAACCAGTTTGGTGGGGGGACAGAAGGCCCCGGAAGCGGGCTAGAGCTGAAAGGCCGGTCGCCATTACGCTCTCAAGGATCTTGGAGACTAACTCAGGGCAGGACCATAATGGGGAATGAGGCTAGCGTGTTGTAAGAGGGCTTATCTGGTTGTCAAGTACAATATTGTTCGCTTTCTATGGGGAGGGAGGGTGGTGCCCAAACCGCACAAGCAGGCCGAGGATGGACATTAGGATGTCAGGGTTCAAAGAGTGGACACGTTTCCAGACAGAGTAGGAGATTTGGTTTTGACCGGGGGCAGAGGACCTGGAGGAATTCCACAGGAAAGGTGTTATTTCTTCCACGGATAGTGGTGGAATATCTCTGAACTCCCGCTGTCTGGCCAGTGAGTTCAAGAATTGTCTTTCCGGGAAGAAGCGTGCGAGAAGGGCTTTGCTTATATCCATACGGCTATCTGTCCCGGATATTTGCGGGAATCTGTCTGTGGATCTGCCGTAGGCGTAACACTTCGCTGTCCAGTTTGTTTGTGGGGTAGCTGTTTTCAAAAAGTTGTTCCAGTAGTTGGTCTTGGCCTTCTTTGTGGCCTTGAAGTATAAGAGTTGAGCATCCTTGCCTTGCTGTTTTAATGAGGGGAGTGGGTCCCGCCGAGCGGACCAGACCGTCGAGTGAAAGGCAGCTCTCTGTGCTGTAAAGTTGGGGGTCCACCAGGGCTTGGACCTGTGGGAGGACCTCTTATCTGGGGTGTGGACCTTGAGGATGGCTCTCAGCCTGCCAACGGCAGTATCAAACCAGGCGGAGAAGGTGCGGGGCGTTGGGAGGGAGTTGGGGGACCCTATCTACGTGGCCTTTTTCTTTTTTCTTCTTTTTTTCTTTTTCTTTTTTTATCATCAATTTTATCCTGTATTCAAGGTACACCATCCGCATGCAGCGCAAGCTATAGCAGACACAAAACCTCCTCCCCTACGCCAGCCCGAAACAGTCAGAAGAAAAACCGACTTAAAGTCCATCAACATCGGAGACCAGGTGCCCAGCCCGTGGGCCCCACGACTTGAACGCGGAAGGGTCTCGCCTAGAGCCACCAACTCCAACACCCCATGCAGTCGAAAAAACTCCCCCGCCCTGCAACTTGTAGTGTACACAAAACGGTAAAGACTGTAAAAGAAAGCCAGCCAAGCCTATCAAAACAAAAGAAACCCCAAAACCCGACAGTGGTCTAACCCCACAGTAAGAGCCACCCAAAACAGCATTAACCTGCCTGGATCAGGGGTACTTGCGATAATAAATATCTGTGGCTAAGGGATATAGCCGACAAAGTGGAAGCGAGACCAAAAAGAGAACAACCCAGACCGAGGAAAACAGAACCCATGGCCTGACACAGGGACTAATGCCATCCAGACCGGAAAGCCTGGTGAGGACGCCCAAAGGGCATCGAGGTAAGGCGGTGTAGCAGTAGGGTGCCAGGCAAGCAAGGGTGTAGCAGTAGGGTACAAGACGATCCAACCATCAGGTCAGAAATGTAACTGAACGCCACCGGGTCGACTATCGGTAATCATGTTCGTGTCTGACTAGGCGGTCCCCAGTAGCAGAAGGCAAGCGTTTTACCGTGTCTCACATGTCGTCCCTTGTTCTACGAGAGATAGCGTCACTTAGTGGATGGGATACCGACTCTTAAGCCAACCGTGGGGAGGAGCGAGATCGACCCCAGGGCCTGTTGGAGAGTGCCCACATACCGCAAACCTTGTTCCCAGCCGTCTGAAGCATGGGAAGCGAGGGGTCGCCGACCGTGGTGAGGGGCCTCACTAAGCGAGCAAAGAGCAGGGGACGCGCAGCGCGAAAGGCATACCGGCACCCTAAGAGAGGAAAGTCCCAACATGTAAAAAAAGCAGAAGAGGGCAAAGGGGGGGGACGTGAATGGCCGTCACTCCTAGGCTGAAGCCATCATGGGAGGAGAGTTAGGGGGTGGATGGTACGTGAGATCCCAAGCGTTGAGGGTTGATTTCAAGCGTGAGGAAAATAGAGGAGATGGAGGATACCCTATCTACTCGGCCTCTTCGTTTTCTTTTTTTTTCTTTTTTTCTTTTTTTTATCAACATGTATTCATTGCTTATGGTACAAGAACTTGCCTGCAGCACTAGCTATGGCATAAACAAAACCTTAATCTCAAACTCGCAAGCACAAAGGAACCACTCGCACCAACATATAAAATCCGCCTAGTAGTGTGCGATAGCGGACACGAAATCCCAAGGAACTGAAACAACAAAATACCAAACTCATAACGAAAAATGAATCCAGCTGGTAAGTCGAATAGCAGTAATCGCCGGGCAGGTCAAAACAGGAGTGGGCGCCATGTCTCAGGGCTTGAAGCCATGAATTGGGAGCCTCGTGTTGCGGGGAGAGTGTTCTGGAGGGAAGTCCCAGCCTGCAGGCGGCATGCTAGGGGGGAAGCCGGTAGCGGTTACATTGTGGTACTTTGCTAGGGAGTGGAGGGAGTCCTTGCTGGTCCAAAGTGGGCTGTCCTTGCCAATGCTCATGAGCTCCCAGAGGTGGCGCTCACGAGGTTCCTTGCGGGAGTCGCAGTATAGGATGGCATGAGCGAAATCCTCCTCATCCTCCTTGCAGTGGGGGCAGCAGGGGGAGGGGTCCTCAGCCCTATCTACTCAGCCCTAATAGCCTCCTGATATAGTTGACCTTCATGCCCTTGTGACTCACTCCTTGAGTCACACGCCACATATCACTCACAACCTGCGAGTCATATCAAAACATCTTAAACTAGTCATATGACCGAAGTAGTCACATGCACAAAACCCATGACCTCTAAATGAGGTCACGTGTGAAACATAACATACCTATGACTCATAACTATGAGTCATGTGAAACCCTTTTCCTTTGCTAAGTCACATCTGTGACAGCTGAAGAATAAAAATAGGTATGTAATTATCACAAGTGAGTCACAATATCTAGTACAAAAGAAATCATGCTGAGTTCAAAGTCTGTGGGACTCAAGATATGCGGAAGAGGATACGCAATGCTATAGGAAGTGATTTGGGTAGGAATATTGTGCATCGCAAGGAATCCTGGCCTGGTGAGGGATAGGTGAGGCTCTGAGCCCCACACTTGAATGTCAAATTTGTAATGGTGCTCTGCAGATTAGACTTTTCAGAGCAAAATCAAACTGTATTCCAAGGAAATAATCAGCAGTCTAGATCATGAGAAAGCAATAACCCTTGTTCTTGTTTAGAAGTTAGAAGTCTAAAGTCTTGGCAGTCATGCCTAAGGCAACACCCAAAGAATACACACAAACTTTCCGGACGTGAAGTACTTGTAGTATACTCAAGTAGTTTTCTTACTTTTCAAATTTCACCATGAGTTTCAAAAGGTGGGGTGCCGTCACTCCAGTGTCTACAGCAACAGTTACTCCAGATGTGTCAGCAGCATCGTCTTTTTCATGTTCAAGTGACTTGGCGTCATTGGGATCATTAATTTCAAACAGATCATGATACTCACAATCCCAAAAACTGTATTGGCGTGTTGGCTGGAGTATTATTGCTTCGGACTGCCCGGGGGAGCCGAGTAAGTTAATAATACCGTAGGGTAAGAAAACACCATGCGGGGGATGCCAAGGAAGCTCGGTAGGATGAGAGGGTAAAAGAGCACTACATTGATATGAGGATGATGCTCCAAAGTACCTAAGAGCGGTAGTTTGAGTCCATAAAGAGACTCCCGGAGTCGGGTTTTGCTCCCCCGACTAGACGTTCCGTATGCCCATAACGTTTTTTTATAAGGCTAGCACGGGGTTTCTATTCAACAAATGGTAGCACCCCCCACAAAACCCACAGGAGTTGTACTTGTACAAGGGTAGGAACTAATTAACCGGAACAGACAAGGATGTATTTGGCTGGTTAACCCAAAATTACTGTTCCATAACTTCCTTCCGCACATTGTATAGTCTCATATACGCCAAGCCAACATAAGAATTAGTGAACGCAGCTTCGAGGTCCTGATTCTTGGCGTTCATTATAGCCAGGCACAACTGTATTATTCTATTCTAAAGCCTTGAGGCTGCCAAGTCTACCGAAAAAAATAAAAATAAACTCCCAACCACCACCTCGTGCCTTATTCGTCACGGCCTGGTTTTCGTCACGGCCCCGTGGAGGACTTTAATCCTTATCCCCCCCCTTTTTATCTTTCAGCTCATCCTGCAGGCGATCGTTCCGAATTTCCAAGCGAAGTTTGGTGAGCTCAGTGCTAATGTGCCCTATCAACCTCCTCTCTTGATCCTCCAGCTTCTTCTCGAATTTGGCCTCATGCATGTCAAATTTCTTTGCCATTCTCATTTCCGTAGAAGCGTCGTAAGCAAACTTTGCCCCGAACTAGTATATTTGTCAATCTAAGAGCTGTTAGAAAGAGGCTACTTATCTCTTACCGAGGCAAAAATAAGTCCTCCTGCACACTTAAACCAGGATTCCATCTTGTCGAACCCTGCATCCACCCTCTGGTAGGCAATCAGACTACTAGTATAGTCGAGCAGATTTGTCATTGTAAACTCACCTTCTCTAAGAGTACTACTCTTTGACCAAACGATAGAGGCTCCCCACCCCCGTCAACGTTCCCCCCATCTCCTGCAACCCCATCTCCTGCATCCCCCGAGCCTTGTTCTACCGTGTAGTGGCGTTTGATCCGGTGTGCAACCGAAGGGATTATCGTGGTTGTGCGAGGGGTAGCCCTGGGGACGAGTTTGCTAAAAATCACAGGCATCACCGACAATCGCTGTCTCCCCATGCATTTTGCAAGTCAGTCTTCAATACCAGTACTCTATCTAATTAGAGAGACAGGGTGGCTTTAAACAAACTTACATTGATGTTCCTTTCTTATTGGTGCTTCGCTTCTCAGGAGGTGGTAGGGATGGTGGAGGTACTTCTCAACCGAGTGCAGGATGGCCACCTCTTTATCCTTGGCGGTTCATAGGGTGTTCGGTTGACTTGGCGCCAAGATTCTGTATTCAGGTGTGAGCTGGGACACCTTGGCGCCAAGTCATCCGAATACAAGTACTATACTTTATGAATTGCCAAGTACCGTACCCCTATAGCCCGTTGAAATGTACCAGTACTCGTAATTGAACGACGTTTGTGAACACGACTGCTATTGCGTAACACCCAGATCCGTGCAAAAAGGTCAAATTTTGTATGGCATATCGTCTGTGCCCGTCTGTGCGCTCATACAAAATTCAGACTCAGATGTTCTGGTGCTAAATCTTGTGTACGAGTACTTGTAGACTGAGCGTTTAGTCGTGGAACAAAATGTGAAGAATCTGTCCGGTACAGTCGTGTCTGAAAAGTCTACGTACCCCCCATGGCAACCACACTACACCATGATTCTAAGTAGTCAACAACTCAAATTTATATGTAATAACTCGATAAATTAATAGATAATAGGAAACATAGTTGCTCCTCTATCACCCAATTCTGGGGGATATGTGCCAATAGGGAGGTTCTAGAGAAAATCAGAAATGCTTAATTAAAAATTAGTTAAATGAATTAACACACCATATATATTAATTTTTACAATTTTTATTTAGTATTCAAATAGATTTTGATAAATATAATAGAACTCTCAAAGAGATTGTAAAG
>JACCEG010000056.1:206557-248435 GCA_014065205.1 Tuber brumale
TTTTTTATCTTCATATATTCTTTGTTTACGGTACAAGAACTTGCATGCAGCGCTAGCTATAGCATAAAGAAAAACCTTAATCTCAAAAACCCGCAAACACAAAAGGAACAATCGCACCAAACTATAAAATCCGCCAAAGTGTGTCCGATAGCTGACACGAAATCCCTAGGAAATAAAGCCAACAAATACAAAATTTATAATGGAAAATAACACCAGCCAGCCACGGGAGCCGGTCTCCGGCGGAAATAAATAGGGGGGCGGGGGCCCTATGCTCAGGGCGCAAAGCCGTATATCGGGAGTGCTGCTTCATCGGAAGCAGGAGCGAGTGGGGGGTCCCAGCATGCAGGAGGCATACCAGGCGGAAAGCCTGTGGCAGTCACATTCTGGTATCTCGCCAGGGAGGAAAGGGAGTCCTTGTGGGTCCATAGGGGGCTGTCTTTGCCGAGGTCCGTGAGCCCCCGGAGGTGGTGCTCACGAGGCTCCTTGCGAGACTTGCAGTAAAGGACCGCGTGTTTGGAATCCTCCTCGGCCGCTTCACAGTAAGGGCAGAGGGGGGAGGGGACGTCAGTGAACCAGGAGGGGTAAGCAGCGAGGTAGCTCTTGCCCGAGCGCATCTGGTGGATCCTGCCCGCTATGAATCTCTCTAGGCCCATGAAGGGATGGGGCTTGAGGGACGCGGCATAGGGGTAGTAGGGCGGGGGGGGAAACTGAGTAGACCAGTCTCGAAGGAGAGCGTTTCACAGCCGTAGCTTGACAGACTGGTAAGATGGGGTGCCCGCCATCACAGGGAGCTGGTCGGGAGGACGGAGGCCAGGGGAGGCCACCGGGACTGGGCCTGAGGGGTTGATGAATTGGATGGTCCTGTGGGCAATGGCATCCAATGGATGGTGTTTCCGTATGGGGGGACAGGGAGGAGAGGTTTTCGAGAGGAACGGGGCGTAGACGGATATCAGACCCCTAGTATAACGCCGGTGGTCTTCCGGAGCCCGGAAGGAGGCGGAGGTGGGGAAGGACGGGTGAAGCCTGGCCATCACAGGGTTGATCTCAAGAGGAAGGCAGACAAGCCGAGCAGCCGCCAGCATTTGACGGTGACAAACCTGAAGTGGGAGGGGGGGCAGGACCGACTCGCATGCCAGGATGCCCACTGGAGTGGACGAGAAACAATTCGTCACCCATCTCTGGACAGGCCTCCAAAAAACGGACATCCTGTCCAGGAGGGTGAGGCTTGGTGAGAAAAGGTCGGCTCCGTAGAGGAGGATGGGGGAAATGAGGGAGGATGCCAGACGGTGGTAGAGAGAGGTGGAGAGGCCCTTGCCGGGCCTGGAAAGCCACTTGATTGTCACGAAGGCTTCTTGGGCCAGGCTGAGCCTCCTCGTAAAGTGGAAGGTAGTACCTTGGTTGCAGGAAGTGGATGAGGGCTCGAACCAATATCCAAGCCAGCGAACCAATTTGGAGGGGCGAAAGAGGAGCCCGTCTATCAAGACAGAGATCGCGGGGGGATGGACCTTTTGCGCTGGTGTCACCCAGTGCATGAGCTCTGTCTTCGGGATCGAAAAGGCTACACCCCGTTATCCAGCTCTCGCTTGGAGCGCCTTGGTGATGCCTTGCAGCCTCTGGACGTTCCTGCGGTAGGAACCAGAGGTGACCGTGACAGCAAAATCGTCCACGTAGGAGAGGATTAGGCCACGAGGGACCGAGAAGTGCAGCGAGGATATGTAAATCACAAAGAGGAGGGGGGAGATCAGAGACCCCTAGGGGGTGCCGACAGAGACTGGTTAGAAGATCAGGGGGCCCCATGGAAGACCAGGCGGCAGGAGCGGCCGCAGAGGAAGGACCTGATCCACGAGACCATGTACGGGTTGACTGCCTTAGTGGCAAGCCTGTTGCAGAGAATGGGGGCAGACCCATTGTCGAATCCCCCTTTAATGTCGAGGAAGAGTGTCGAGTCCTTGAGCTTAGGGCGCATGAAAAGTTGAATTTCGTGAGCGAGGGTTGCCACAGCATCAAAGGTACTCAGACCTGGAAGGGAACCGGTCTGGTGAGGAGACAGGAGGCCTTGGAACCGGGCGAGGGCGGAGAGGCGGGAGGCCATAACCCTTTCTAGGATCTTGGAAATGGTCTCAAGGAGGACGATAATACGGAAAGACGTCGGAGTGTCATAGGAGGGTTTCCATGGCTTGTCGAGGACTATCCCTTTCGCTCTCTTTAGGGAGCGGGGATGATGGCCATACCGGATGAGGGGGCCGAGGATGGAGGGGACTGTAAAGCTCAGGAGGCACTTCGATATTTATATACCACGTCTGAGTGTTCATGGACTACTTCTAACTACTATGCCCGTGAAGTACCACTCCAGTTTTTAATATGCAAGTGTCCAGAATCTTATAAATGCGAACTCAGTTTCACCCTAAAACTTATCACGCCCTTTTGCGGACCCAGAATAGTATTCCTTGATTGCGATGACTGAGCTATTTGTTATGCCAAACAGCAGCCTCCAACTGAGATATCCGCATCGACTATTATATTACTCTAGTCTGGTTGACTAGCATCCCAGTAGTCTTTGCAGTCATGAAGTGATCAAGTTCATGCCGGGTCACCTAGTGCCAATCGCAAGTCCCATCATGATGTGTCAATATCTCAAGGGGCTCCGACTTATCTAGGTCTTCCATTCTGAGCATGCTTCCCCTTGGTCTGCTGGCTTCCATAGAGGGGTCCTATTGCTAGGACCAATCCACGTACAGCTGATCTCAGAAGGGTATGGGTGGATTCGGTATACCCCTAATAGCTTCCACTACTAAGATATCCTCTTAGAGTATTTCGCCGAAAACGTCCCGTCATGTTTGGCCCGTAGTTGAGGAAGCATAACTTTGAAGCCAACTATCTCAGTGTGCCTCCTACAGACCTCCTCCCTTCCACTTCCCAGATGTCGCCAAAGGTCTCCTTCCATATATCCTGTGAGCGGCATGCGGTGGGACTGACAGCGGCGACGTATATGGTGTCATGAAGTGGGCTTTATTGATATGACATTTTAGTTATGGGACGCTACTCCCGAAATCTCGCTAATGACCTGTCGGCCCCATAAGGGGGCCGGAGGAGGGGTATTGGCACTCCGGTAAATCGAGAGTCTGTGCACAGTTACCCTACTGTGGGTCTGTGCACATGTCTCAGATTTCCATATGCCTAACATGAGCTCCCTCCTACCAGGCTTCGCCTCGAATGCCTTTATAACCTTTTTATAATATTCTTATAAATACATTTTAAGACTTAAGATAGTCAGGGTAAAAAACTTTCCACGTTTACTTGGCCACAGTAGCAAAACCTTTTCTTCACTATCTTACTGCTGCCCTTCCTAGCATGTCCGGATTTCCATTATGAAAATTCTCTACAACTTCCTCCGTGTTTTCCATACTGGTAGCAGGCTCCCAGGTATTCTCATCTTCTGAACACTCTTGCCATTTAATGAGGTACCGCAGTTCCCGCTTCTCTTGGTAGTGGCCATGTACCCATTTTCTGTAAGAGCGAACCTCCCTCCTTACTATTTTTTCAACCTCCCATTGTAGATCGCCGTCAATGTCCTCCGGTTCTCTAGGGGGTTGTTGGTTATTATCATGAACTGTTTCGCAATAGGGTTCCAATAGTGCGACATGGAATACAGGGTGAATGTTCCATCCATCGTATATGTTGAGTTTGAAGGCTCGTGATCTGCATTTTTCCATGCTTTGAAAAAGACAGTATAGCTTGTGACTTAGCTTCATTGGTTTCCGTTGGCTTCCATGTTCTTTGCATTTGATATTACTTTATCCCTGATTTTGAAATCCGGCTATTGTCGAGCTTTCCGGTCATAATATTTAGACATTCCTTCCCATGTCTTTTCTAGTGACCCTCTCACTTGTTCATGTATCGTCTTAATCCAGTTTGTATAGAGTGTTGCACCTGGACTTTGTGCTTCATGTTCCTTCATCCACTTTGTCTGTGGATGGACTCCATAGCTCACATAGAATGGTGGCATCCCTTGCGCGTTGAATGCGGGGTTGTTATAGGCATGTTCGGCTAATGGTAATAGCTGATACCAGTCATCCTGATCATAGTTGACGAAACCTGCAAGGTAACCTTCCAGCACTTGGTTGGTTGGTTCAGTTTGTCCGCCAGTTTGAGGGTGGTATGCCGTTGACATCCTTCGCTTAATTTCTAGCACTTTGCAAACACATTTCCTGAATTATTCTGCGAACTTTGAATCCACGTCCGTGACGATTTCAGTTGGTAGGCTGTGCAGCCTCCATACCTCTTTAGGGAATGTGTTTGCGACATCCTTGGCCATTGGAGAGGTCTGAAGTCCGATGAAATGTGCCATCTTTGTAAATCGATCAACTACTATCGTAATTCGTGTACATCCCTGCGACTCTGGTCGTTGCGTGATGAAGTCTACTGCGATAGATGCCCACGTTGGGTAGGGTATTTGTAGTGGTTGCAATAATCCGTACTTAGCGTATCTAGGCAATTTGTTATGTTGGCATTCATTGCAGGATCGCACTTAGTCGTTGACCCATGCTGCAAGTCCTTTCCAGTACAAGTCCTGCATACTAATCTCCCAGGTTTTTTCTTGTCTGAAATGTCCCACTACTTTTGCTTCATGACATCCTTCTGTGATCTTGGTGTATAGCGCCTGACTATTTGGTATAAATAATCTTTACTTATAATATAGTAGATCGTCGGTTAAGGTCCAATCCTTGGGGAAATCCTTTCCTTCTTCTTGTGACCTTATGAGTTCTTCCCTTCATTGCCTCCAAATTGCATCTGTCCTGATAGCTACCTGTATCTCACTTAAGAATTCAGGATTGAATTGCTTTATACCTTTTTGTAGGATTATCACCTTTGACATTAGAACTTTGTCTGGTACTTCTGAAATGTCATACCAGTGTTCATTGTCTTTGCTTGATGCCTGTAGGTAACTGATGCTAGGTTCCTGTTCTTTGAGGATCAGGGATATTGTCGCTATATCGGTGCTTCCGAATCCTGCGGTCCCTGCTTCTGTATTTTCCAGGCCGTCTACTTCTATCATGTCTGAGGTGTTCATCTTTTCTACCACCAGCTGGGCTATGCGATCGCCCATTCTTATTTGGCAGTCCACATCCTCATGGTTGAAATGTACGACTTTGAGTTCATTGGTGTAATAAGCATCGATTACTCTGGTGCCAGTGGAAAGTCCGCTATGAACTGCCAATCCGCTTCTTGGAGCAACTCTTCAGTAACTTCCTTCGGGTAGCCTCACGGCTATACCTGTCCTTATTAATGCTTGTCCGTATTTCTGGACCATCTCATCCTCAATAGCGTACAGGTCATATCCTGCCACCGTTCTTGAGCCCTTTGTCGGCCTGTATGCCTTTTTGCTCAATCTTGTGACCCTAATAACGAGTTCTGTTCCACCTCTTCGAGGTTCCAAATCCAAATTCTTATCTCCATCCCAGTCTTTTCCTTCATCGCCTACCATCGCTACCAGTGACACCCAGAAGTCTTCTTCTTGCAAAGATTTTTGTTCGCGATGAGTAGCTCCCTCCTCAGGACGGTACTCCGGCCATCTGCTTAATACGTCAAGCTTTCCGCCTTTTATGCCTGCTCGGTATACAATACGAAAATTGTATTCCACTAGCTTCTGAGCATATCAAATTTGATGGCCACTCCAGACTTTTGAGGAGAGGAAGTATTGTAGGTTCTGATAGTCGGTAAAGACTGTAATTGGTTTTTCCGTGCCGATCAAGTAGTGTCTCCATTCCTTGAATGCTACAAGGATTGCGAGAAGTTCTTTATCATGAATCTCATAATTGCACTTCGCCGAATTTAAATTTCTGGAATGAAAAGCTACTGAATGTAACCTTTTCTCAAAGTATTGAGAGAGGATGCAACCGAGTGCGAAGTTGCTAGCATCGCATTCTACCACTGTCTCTCTTTCTGGGAAAAAGTAGTGGAGTATGGGGGCTGAGGTGAATCAGTGCTTCAGCCCTGTGAAAGCCGTATCCTGTTCCAGTCCCCATTTGAAATTTGTAGGATTTTCTTGTAATGTCTCGGTTATGGGTTTGCAAATAGCTAAGAAATGTTTAATAAAGCGTTGGTAGAAGTTAGCGAATCCAATAAAGACTTGTACTTCTCTAACCGACTTAGGTGCTTTGAAAACCATTATGGATTCCACCTTGCGGGTGCTCATAGACACTCCATCGACGACTACCAGATAGTGGAGGCATTCTACCTCTGCTGTGTGGAAGGTCGACCTTTTTCGCAATACCGCTAATTGAAAGTCAGATAGACTTTGTAAAACTTTCTTCACCGCTACGAGGTGTTCTTCTTCATCCTTTGAAGAGATGAGACTATCGTCTAGATAACACACAACTCTGACATGCAAATATACTTTAAGTACTCGGTTCATCATATCTTGGAATGTCACGGGAATATTGACCAATCCGAACGTCATGACCTTATATTCGTAATGCCCATATCTTATTCGGAAAGCCACTTTCCATTCATCTCCTTCCTTGATCCTAATCAGCTGGTAGCCATCTTTAAGATCTAACTTGATGAAGATCTTTGCGCTGGCTACTCGATCTCTGAGTTCGGACATCAGTGGAAGGGGATGCTTGTTGACGATAGTAATGTTGTTTAAATTTTGGTAATCCACAACTAGGCATAGTCTACTATCTGGTTGAGGTACCAATAATATGGGTGCTCCTGCCGGCGATTGGTTCCACGTGATCTTTCCTTATTTGATCATCGTGTCCAAGTATTCCTGTAAAGCCTTAAGCTGTTTTTTGAATAGTGGATATATCGGTTCCCCGGGTGGCATTGACCCTGGAATCAACGTTATTTCATGATCGAATGTCCGTCTTGGTGCTAGTTTTTCTGCCGTCTGGGCTTCAAACAGATGTTTGTAGTTCCATTATTCCTTCAGTAACGATTCGAGTTCCACCGTATTTTCAATGTCTCCAATTCTTCCGATGCAACACACATTAGGGTCCCAAGTGACGGATTCGTCGTATTTGAACATATCCGCTATCACTTCATTTTCTTCCACACAGCCTTCACAACATTTTGCAGTGAAGGTCCAATTTTCTGCATCCTCTATGTGAGACACTGGGTGTTCACGATGCCACCAACCAAATGGAATTGTCCTACCATAGTGACCTGCCTTAGTTACTACACACGCCACTTCAGAGATGTATCAGCTTTTTCCTATTTCCAATTTGATACGGAGAGGGTAACACTTCCCTCCTGAGTCGGCTGACAGTCCGTCAAAGCCTAAGATAGCAACTCCATTGTCGCGTTCCACGGTAGGAACATGAAGGTCTTCCACTAGGTTCTTATTGAAACGGAATACATTGGATCCCCAGTCTAAGAAGACTTTAACTTTGTATTGCTTATTGTATATGTGGAGGTAAGCGATCTCCTCCAGACTGTTGCATCGTTTTAGTTTTGGAGCATCTAACTCCATGCGCTTAGTGCGGATATGATTTCCTTGGTTCTTTCGTTTAGGCATTTGTTGGTGTTGGGTATAGGTAACAAGATGTTTGTTACTACGCCCACGTAGTTTCAACCATTGAGGTCTCCTCAGACAAACTAGTAACTTTTTAGCTCTAACAATCTGGGTCTACATCCTAAGTGGCATTTCACTGATACGCAATTGTACGCGACCAGTTTTCAGGCTCGATGCCTTCTCCCAACACGCCAGACCTAGGCTCATAGCAGATTTTCCGGCGGTTATTAGCCAATTTACTCCCCTGGTGTCGGGTTCCCGCTTTCCGCAAGTCCTGTTCCTTAGGATTTCGACTATGCGTCCCGCTCTCTCAGAGGAGCCTTGTGCACCAAAGCGGTACATCCCTATCCCACACACTAGCCGGAAGGTAAGATAGTTTATACGTGTAATACGACTCTGACTCGTGTGGTTGGTGGAATGGCCCTCTTCGGTTGTCCTCCTGTCATGTATTGTTATTAGGTAGATCTTGCATTGCTATGTCCCAATTTCTTCGGTATAGCAACTTGCTTGCACACAGGTAGCAGGTAACTACCAGGGGACTCAAGAAACTTCGTACTGTTGGCTCCCGGGCCATGTGGGCATGTTGACTTTCCTCTCTTTCGATCAAACTCTCCATATATTGATTCTTGTGTTCGAGCTTGTAAGTCCCTCATGGGGTCCCTTCACTTAGAGCCTACTTGCGTTGATTCTGAAAGGAGAGACTTGCTTTGCACTGCTTTCATCATTTTGTGTTATGGCACCAGTTGTTGCACACGGACTACCCGATCCCCATCGTGGTCGGTACCCAATACACCCCAGCCAAAGCGGGTTCCCATTTCGATTCCAGCTTCATATGGACACTGAATACCCAATCGCCATAGCCGTTGGTGCCGGTGAACTGACCTAGGTCAGTTCCTCATCGTCCATCAGTTCCCGGATCTTATTCACTCGGGCTGGTTGCTGGAAGGAAGCGACTGTAACCGCCTCACGGGAGATGCGGTAATCGTAGGGTTAACGGGCTTTGTTCTGTACCAAGGCGGTAACTAGCGAATCAAGGTCCGGAGGCTTTAGCCGAGGTTGTTGAATAGACTTCTTACTGTATCGCAACTACTGAAGTCTCCGAGATGTTTGGTAGGTCTTAAACTAAAGATTCTTGAAGCGAACTGAAGAGAGTAACTGTTCAACCAAGTATATTGAAAACTCTGTCTGCCGAAGTCTGCTCCTTCTAACGAGAAGAATAGCAGTTCTTAAATACACTTCCTAGGCTACCGAGAGCCTTGTTCTCATAACATAATAGACTCCAAAACGGTAGCCTTGAAACCAAACATAAAACATATAGAGTATCAAACCGATACTCGAAACCAAACATAAAACATATAGAGTATCAAACCCTATACTTTCAGGCTAGAGGCACACCTCGTTTCCTGAAACATATTCAAAACTCAAACAGTATCAACGGATACATGAAAATCCTAAACCAGTAACCAGTACCGGTTACAGCGACCCTGTAAGCTAATTTAGGCTTTACCATCACCGACCTTGCTCATCGAATTCCCATTTTTATCGGTCGTGAGCTGACCATTGCCGCCAATATATGGACATCTCACCAACACATTTGGTAGGTGTGGTTTTTCTTCCCACAATGCGTAAAATGTCCATCTCGCCCCCGCGTATCTATCACACTCTGCGGGATACCAGTATGGGCCTGGTCAAAGATTGTGTGGATGGTTTTTGTTGCACCTCCCCACCTTTTCCTGGACTTTTCCACCTTGTTGTCTCTTTTCCGCTTTCGTGGTGGGGCTCCAGCTCCCCTGACATAAGGTTTAGTTTCCCTTTATCGCTTTGGTTTAGAGTCCCGTCTGTCTTCTCTTTTGACTTCCTGGACTACTTTGGGCTTGGATAGTTTGTCTTGCCCAATTTTCTTCTCTGGCCAAAAGTCCTTCTTCTGACCGACCGCACAGCCTTAGGGCCTCTTCCCATTCCTGATGGGTTGTACACTGCACAGCTGACAATCTGCAGACAATTGGTTGGGGAAGTTTATCTTTGACTTCCTGCCTCCAAGACTCTCCAGTCATGAGTGCACGAATGTTATGATTACGCATGACTGTCAGATATCGTTTAAAACTGCCATCGTACTCGCCTAGCTTCAATGCTCGTAGCCCTTGTCTTTCAGCTTCCACCATGGTAAATCGTTGGATCATATCGTATTCAAAACGAGTCCAGTTAGCTAGTTCTGGCTGCTGGGTTTCCCCTGGGAGTCCGTCTATAGCCTTCCAGTACCAAACAGTATAAGGAAGCACTATTTCTCCTCTCGTACAGCTAAGCGCATATATGACTCATTCTCGGGTGTTGTCCCAGATCCGCAGGTTTCTTTCGAAATAGTCCATGTATTGTAAAATCCATACATATATATCTTGTACGGGTTTATCCCCAAAGAATTGGGGTGGTTCTAATGGTCGTTGATATTTAGCGCCATCACGTTGGCAAGTGTCTCTGCCATACCAGACTGTTCTGGTATCTGTCTTTGCCTACCCCAGCCAGGACTTCCTCTCCTCCTGCCTCTCTCATCATCGTCGTTGTCATCACT
The DNA here is from genome assembly GCA_014065205.1 of Tuber brumale. Classification (NCBI taxonomy): domain Eukaryota; kingdom Fungi; phylum Ascomycota; class Pezizomycetes; order Pezizales; family Tuberaceae; genus Tuber; species Tuber brumale. The sequence goes on from JACCEG010000056.1 coordinate 216,640, forward strand.
AGGATCTTCGGGGTCACCTCCCTGGGCACCTGAGGGGCATACATCAGCGGTTTTCTTGCCTTTCCCCTTATCCCACCGCGTAGGCGGAGCGTAGTATTCCTCATCATCCGTTTCTTAGATGGTGGGTAAAGGTTCAGGACCTGCAACTTCAGGACTTGGCGCTGTAGCCAACATCCTGTTTATTGATGCCGTTAATACTTTTAGGGTATTATTTGCCTCATTGTTCTGCTGCTGTTGCTGGTCTTGTAAGCTGTGAATCTCCACTTGGTGAGTAGTCTGATCCAGGTGCATTTGTCCTAGGGTACGATTGACTTCTCTTTCCCGTGTAGTGCATTGATTTCGAAATTCTAAGAATTCTGCCCTTAAGTTGATGACCATTTGTTCCAATGTTTAATCTCAGGCTAATGCCGCCTGGCTTTCTTGCCCAAGGGTTCTATGTAACCTCGTGGTTTCCTCTTCATATTCCTGTTGACGCCATTCTTGGGCATCTATCTCCTTTGACACTTCTTGTAGCATTTCCTCCAGTATCCCCTTGACCTCCGCTTCTACTCCAGGCACTTGCATCAACAGGAGTCCAATTTCGCTATCATGTACATCTTGTCGTTCTGCAATTTGTTGCTGTACCTTAACTAACTTTAAGGTATTGTCCCAGGTGGCTCGCTTCAAATATTGGAAGGTGATATTAGCTTAGTCAAGTGAGGTGTCTATATCCTACCTTATTCGACCCAAGGTTATCCCAAGACGAGCAGCCAACCTGGTCAAGTTTACAACGTGGTCTCCTCCTAGTTTGGGCGTAGAGGATTGTGATATCCAATGTGTGCTTGCAACACTGGATGATCGGTGAGAGGGTAGATTTCCTCTTCGGAATGCAGGTTCATGAGGTGTTGATGGGGAGGGACTCCGTATTGCCGAATTATTGGTTTTATCGGTCGTATCTGAGCGAGTGTCCATGGGGTCTCCCGCTGTTATCCTCTTTCTTGGGTCTTGAGGTATCTCAGCCATTGTGATACTTTCCAGGTAGGCTGATTGCTCTAATAGTCCTGGATGCGTGATTTCTAGTACTGCGTACCAGAGTTCGTGATATTCTTGAAAGGGTTTAAGGAATCGTATGTATGGTATCCAACGTCTGAGGTATTCGAGGGGTGTAGGTATAAAAGGGTTCAGTTGGTCTGATTCAGGACCCAGAACCTGAATTTCCCTTTTCTTGAGGTTTAAAATGTACTTATAGTACATATAAGGATATGTCAGGCCTAGGCCGAGTGGGTGTCTAGCCCTTGGATGGCTGTGCCTGGTTTCTGGTTATCGGAGTACTGGGTACTCCACTCAACAAAGTTTTCAGACTTGTGGGAACTCCACTCGAGGTCTGAACCGTACCAGGTCCGATATATGCAATTGAATTGATCCCTTATTGGGATCCCGAAAGGTATTGTGAACTAGGAAGGTTCTGTGTTAAATTCTTCTTCGATTACGAAGAGCTCAGTATCGCAGATCACTTCGAAGCTATGGATGAGAATAGGACAGGGAGGTGCTTCCAAAATATAATCGAAGTCTGAACTTAGGGTGTAGTTTGAAGTGAAGTCGTAGTTCACATAGTGAGCCTTGGTAACAGGAGAACTATCAATATACTGTTAGGCAGACGCCTATCTCTAGTGTAACTAAGTGACGTAGGCCAAAATCTTTGCTCAGAGAATCTGTCGAGGAAGGCTCGTCTCAATGAAGTAAAGTAATATAAAGATTTATGAGGTAAACAATTTAATATTGATAAGATCTCTTCTCGGTTCCCTGATGATGTCTGTAAAGCTCGGGAGGCACTTCGATATTTATATCCCGCGTCTGAGTGTTCGCGTACTACTTCTAACTACTATGCCCCCGAAGTACCACTCTAGTTTTAATACACAAACGTCCAGAATCTTATAAGTGCGAACTCTGCTGGACCGTGAAACTTGTCACACTCTTTCACGGACCCGGAATAGTATTCCTCCGTTGAGCTGACTGTGCTATTTGTTATGCCAAACAGCCGCCTCCAACTTAGATATCCGTATAGACTATTATATTACTCTGGTCTGGTTGACTATCATCCCAGTAGTCTCTTCGGTCATGATGTGATTAAGTTCATGCCGGGTCACCTAGTACCAATCGCTAGTCCGAGCCTGATGTGTCAATGTTTCATGGGGCTCTGCCTTATCTAGGTCTTCTATTCTGAGCATGCTTCCCCTTAGTCCGACGGCCTCCACAGAGGGGTCCTATTACTAGGACCAACCAACCTACAGCTCATCTGAGAAGAGTATGGGTGGATTTGGTATACCCCTAATAGCTTCCACTACTAGGATATCCTCTTAGAGTATTTTCGCCGAAAACGTCCTGTCACCTTTGGCCCGTAGTTTAGGAAGCCTAAACCTGAAGCCTACTATCTCAACACCCCTCTCACGGATTTCCTCCGTTCCACTTCCCAGATGTCGCCAAAGGTCCCCTCTCATATAACCTGTGAACCGCATACTGTCGGACGGACGGCGGCAACCTATATGGTGTTATGAAGTTGGCTTTATTGATGTGACATTTTAGTTATGGGACACAACTCTCAAAATCTCGCTAATGACGTGCGGGCCCCATAAGGGGGCCGGAGGAGTGGGTGTTGGCACTCCGGTAAATCGAGGGTCTGTGCGCAGTGACCCTACCGTGGGTTTGTGCACATGTCTCAGATTTCCATATGCCTAACAGATTGGCACTACATGTCCTGGCATGAAACTCATCCCTTCATGACCAAAGAGACTACTGGAACGATAGTCAACTCGACTAGAGTAATATAGTAGTCTATGCGGGCAACTATGTTGTAGACCGCCATATGGTATAATGAATAGTGCAGTCATCTCAATACAGGAATACTATTCCGTAACTGTAAATAGGTGTGATAAGTTTCTGGGTCAAATGGTGTGCACACTTATAAGATTATGGATGTTTGCGTATTAAAGCCTGCGTGATACTGCAGGAGCATAGTAGTTAGAGGTAGTCCGCAAATACTCTGACGTGGGATATAAATATCGAAGTGCCTCCTGAGCTTTACAGATATCATCAAGCAATAGAGAAGAGATCTTATCAGTATAATATTGCTTGCAATATGGAATATTTACTTTACCATACCTTTATCAAGATGTGCCTTTCTCGACAGATTCTTCGAACAAAGAATTTGGCCTACACCTCTTGGTTATACTAAGATTTTGGCATCCGCCTAACAGATAGTAGGCTTCAAGGTAAGGCTTCCTAATTATAGGCCGAATGTGGTAGGAAACCTTCAGTGAAATACTCTAAGAGTATGTCCTAGTAGCAGAAGCCATCAAGGATATACTGAATCTATCCATACCCTTCTGAACTCAGCTGTTAGTTGGTTCATCCCAGCAATAGGATCCCTTTGCGGTAGCAGGAGGATTAAGGAGAAGAGGGCTCAGCCAGGAAGACCTAGATAAGTTGAAGACACTTAAGATGTTGACATGTCAGGCTTGGACTTGCGATTGGCACTAGCTAGGACGGTATGAAACTAATTACTTTATGACTGAAGATACTACTGAAACAATAGTCAATGAGACTAAGAGTAATATAATAGTCTGCGTGAACAACTAAGTTATGGACCACTAACTGGTATAATAAATAGTGCAGTCATCTCAGTAGAGGAATACTATTCCGTAACAGTGAAAGGGTATGAAAAGAGTTAGGGTTAAATGGTATTTGCACTTACAAGATTCTGGATATTTGCATATTAAAACAAGAGTAGTACTTCAGAGGCATAGTAGTTAGAAGTAGTCCACGAATACTCAGATGCAGGATATAAATATCCAAGTGCCTCATGAGTCTTACAGATATCATCAAGTAATAGAGAAGAGATCTTATTAATTTGAAATTATTTATGGTATAAATCTTTACTATACCTATTAATCGAGATGAGCCTTCCATGACAGATTCTCCAATCAAAGATTTGGCCTACATCCCTCAGTTATTCTAAAGTTTGGCATCTTGTTAGATATCCTACTTGTTATCTTATCTGTTATATATCTTGTAACAGGTAATGATACTTAGTTAGTTAGCCTTATAAATATTTAGAATACTTCTCTTCGTTCACTACATCCTTTCATGATTTGAGTACTATTGAGAATCTGATTATTACTCTTAGGCTATTACTGTTAGGCATATGGAAATCTGAGATACGTGGATATACCCTATGGTAGGATAACTACACATAGACCCTTGATTTACCGAAGCCAACACCCCGCGCTGGCCCCCTTACGGGGCCCACACATCATTAGCGAGATTTCGAGAGTTGCGTCCCATAACTAAAATGTCACATCAATGAAGCCCACGTCATAACACCATATACGTCACTGCTGTCGGTCCGACCGTATGCTGTTTGCAGGATATATAAAAGGAGACCTCTGGCGATGTCTAGGAAGTTGAACAGAAGAGGTCTGTCATAGGCATATTGAGATAATAGGCTTCAAGGTTAGAGTACCTAACTATGGACTGAAGGTGACGGGACGTTTTCGGCGAAATATTCTAAGAAGATGTCCCCATGGTGAATGCTATGACAGATATACTGAATCCACCCATACCCTTCTGAGATCAGCTGTATGTTAGTTGGTTCTAGTAATTGGACCCCTCCATGGAGGCCAGCGGACCAAGGGAAAGCATGCTCAGAAAGGAAGACCTAGATAAGCCAAAGTCCTCTAAGACGTTAGCACATCGGGCTCATACTAGCGATTGGCACTAGGTGGCCTGGCATGAACTTGATCACTTCATGACCGAAGAGAGCTATTGAAACGATAGTCAACTCGATTAAAGTAATATAATAGTCTATGCGGACAACTAAGTTGGAGACCGCTGTTTGGTAAAACAAATAGCACAGTCATCTCAACAGAAAAATACTATTCCGTAACCATAAATGGGTGTGATAAGTTTCAGGGTCAAACAGTGTTCGCACTTATAAGATTCCGGACATTTGCGTATTAAAACCAGAGTGGTACTTCAGAGGCATAGTAGTTAGAAGTAGTTTGCGAACCCTCAGACTCGGGATATAAATATCGCAGTACCTCCCGAGCTTTACAGTGATCATCAAGCAATAGAGAAGAGATCTTATCAATATAAAATTGTTTACCTTTTGAATCTTTACCTGCCTTTACGTTTCTAGTTGACCCTTCCTTGACAGATTCTCCAAACAAAGATTTTGGCCTACGTCCCTCAGTTATACTAGAGTTTCGCATCCACCGCAACAGTTGCCTAAATTCCTTGCTTGAATACTAAGAATCTGATCTTATCACAATATTGAAGTAGATGGTAGAATAACTTATTATTCTTTAAATGTATAGGTCAGAAAGTATAATGAGTGGTTTAATCCAATTTATTTATACGAGTACTGACGAAATTGGCTTACTACCAGTCTCCCCCATGCCCAATCAAATACACTTCCATAGGCTGAACCCATCTCGCTACTGCTCCTACTAAACATATATCCTAAACATAACAAATTCACTACCTATATGGGCTCATAGGTACTTTTGTCGACTAGCAACCCCCTGGATTTATGCGTCTTCCCATCTGGCAGCCACAGTATGCCAACATATGCCTCTAACAATTACATTGACTCCGATACAACTTAATCCACTCAATCTATAAAAGAAAGGCACAATCTGTCTCTACATCCTTTTGTTTCCTTCAGGTATTCTGTCTAGTTATTCCGTCCATTCCTGAGAGGTTGAGCGCAAAAGGTACAGTAGTTGTAACCAGTACAGGTTACTGGTTTAGCATTTTCGAGTATCGATTTGATACTTTATATGTTTTATGTTTTGTTTCAGGAAACAAGGTGTGCCTCTAGCCTGAGAATATAGAGTTTGATACTGTATATGTTTTATGTTTGATTTCGAGTATCGGTTTGATACTTTATATGTTTTATGTTTTGTTTCAAGGCTACTGTTTTGGAGATTTATATGTTATGAAAACAAGGCTCTTGGTAGCCTAAAGAAGTGTATTTAAGAACTACTATTCTTCACAATTAGAAGGAGCAGACTTCGACAGACAGAGTTTTCAATATAGTTAGTTGAACAGTTACTTTCTTCAGTTCGCTTCGAGAATCTTTATTTGAGATCTACCAAACGTCTCTGAGACTTCAGTAGTCACGATATAGTAAGAAGTCTATTCATCAACTTCGGTTAAAGCCTCCGGACTTTGCTTTGCTAGTTACCACCTTCAGTAAAGAACAAAGCCCATTAACCCTATGTTTACCGCATCTCCCACGAGGCGGTTACAGTGGTTCGTAGCCAACAAGCTATGTATCATAGCCCACTGAATCACCGAGCTAGCGTGGTCCACTAGAAACAAGCTATCCTATTCTGCCCGACGCCAAATCCAATACCAGAGCAGGCTTTGTTCTTTGCACTCAGGTGCTGTCACAAAGTGGTCCCCAAATAAGGTATGTTTTGTCATTGCCACCAAGGCAATTTCCATACCACACATGCAGGTCTGCCATCCAAATGTAGTTGTCCAGGAAGAACCACTTCGTAGGGAAGAAACTGGCCGGGAGGACACAGCTGTTCATACCTTACTTCTACTCACACTGCTGGCATACGATTGAGTTTGGTACACTAGCTATCCCACTATCGTATTCCACCATCAGTGTTTCATCAATGGGATTACCTACTACCACTAACTCTTTGTCCACCTCTATCACACCTCCGGGAATTTCCATCCCCAACTACTGATGGTTCATCCACCAAGACTTCCATTCCTGGATAGCTGAATCTTTGGCAAGCTCAGTGTCAGCAGGGCGCCCTTCAGCATAGTGGGGGCACTCAGTCCAGTGGTGTCTATCCTCTCTCCCATTGCAGCTGTCATGGCCAACCAGGCCTGTACCATTCTGAATACAAAGTAAAACATATGTATCCATCCCACTCAGGCCGCAGAGGTGCCTGGGGGCCTTAGGCTCACAAGCATAGTACCCATGTCCCTCCCTGTCATGCCAGGTACCCCATTCCTCCCACCGTAGCTCATGGGCTATTGCGGAGTACCCTATCCCAAATCTGACCCCTTCCCACCTCCAGTCCTACAGCACAGAGAGGCTCGCACATGTCTTGGCCCCTATGTCAGCACGCTCATTGGGAGTAGGCTATAGCAGCCGGGTCTCAGATTATTGGTCCGCGGCCATGCGAAGCTAAGAAAATCGATGGGCAAGCTTTTTTATATTTTTTATCTGCTCTCTGGCCTTCTGTACAGCATCCTCTTCCCCCTTTATTCCCACACACATTCCTATGCTACTCCATCCAATTCCTAAGGTAGGAAGAAATCAACCTTCTACCTTACCAGTTTTCCACTAACAAGATCTTTTATAGGTTCTCTCTCTTTGAATACCCTCTGGACCTCCTTACCATCAGGTCTCTCTCCCCTCAGTCTCCTCCAACGCATACCAAGCTCCAAACTACTCACGAACGCATGATGTTTGTGAACACAACTGCTATTGCATACTGGCAACACATTGGCCAGAGCCTCGCGATTTTGGTGGTATGCAATAGCAGTTGTGTTCACAAACGTCATGCGTGCCGAGAGTACAATGTCCATCCATTCACTTCTCTGCCAGTCGGGTTTTTTCACCAGGAATTTCCAGTGCCTGTCGTCCTATAGGCTGTGGTACAACCTTCCGCAGTTCAGCCTGCCATTCACCTGCACGTATAATACGGTAAGTTCTCTTTCTGAAATCATTTTAAAGAAATCAAAGACAAAAACTAACTGTAAATCTTGTTTCCCACAGTGTATTCACGAATGGAAAGTGTGCGGTGTCTTCTTCTGGGGGGTGTATCTGGTGTTTGGTGCTCACGATTATAGGAAACCCAAGGTGGTAGTTCCGGAACTACAATACTTTTATCTTTATAATATTAGTTTATAAAAGGTATTTACAATGAAGTTAATAAAGTGTATTGTAAGAAAGGTTAACTAACCAGAAAATAGAGGACAAATAGTATTAATACTACTAGTAGGAACTGGTTCCTCGAAGGATAGTGGACTACTGGCTTGGGGAGTGTTAAATTGTATTTGGTTGAAGTCTTTGTGGAGTAAAGGAGGAATTGGAGTAGTTGAAAATGTTGGAGTAGGTTGGGTTACGAAATTTTGGATTTGGGAAGGAAGAGAAATAATTGTTGTAATCAAATTATTGATAGCTTCAACAAATCCAGATGAGTGTTCTGGATCTTGCTCTTCTAATTGATAGAATACTGATCTTATTCTCTCATTCATCTCACCAAAGCGTAGGACTCGAAGTGTTTTATTGTCAGAGAGTTGGACAATTGCAGTTGATACTGAGATTTCTTCATCCCAATGTTTTTCGTACATTTCCAACCCACCACCATGGAGTCGGTCTTCATAAGTCCTCCAAACCTGTGCAGTAAGGATTCCTGTTTCAAGAACTTCATAACCAATACTGTCTCTGCTGCGTGATTTTACCCGATCCATATGAAATACATGCTGGCAGGGAAGTTGAATCGTCGTGAGACCAGGCAGTTGCAAAGGTATAAACCATTAACATATTCCAGGACCGGTACTGGCATATCTTGCTCTAACTGAATTTCCACTTTGTTTCCCTCTAATGCAATAATCTTTTGAACAGCAAATGGGAATCGTTTGAGTGATGGGTAAAACTTTGTTAATGTTGTATGCCGTGTTCTTGCATTCATCTGAGCAGCCAGTATGTTGTTATCCATATCGTGAGCACAGTCATGTACAGTACGCACACATCCATATATTCCATGTGTAGCGCTATCACCTTTTCGCAATCCAGATCCAAGCTTTAACCGACCATGCCAGGCTTTACAGGCATTCGATGAAGTTGCTTGAAGTAGTAGTTGATTATGTTGTCTTGCAAACATTGCCCAGCTCTTCCTCCTCTCTAACCACTCTTGTTGTATGTACTTTTTGTTAGCCTTAGTTGAAACTGCCGCAATGGCTAAGTTACACAAATTCATACACTCTGCTTCACTCAAAACTCTCACCGCATGTCGCATATGCTCATAGGCTACGTTTGTATCTTCACTTCGAAATCGTCGGCATAGTGTTCTCTCTGAATGTACTGTACATAACAGGTGCTACTTAACATGTCCATCCTTCCCAAAGGCTTTCCTAACAGCAGCCTTTTCAATTGCACTATTGTCTGTTAATGGATATTGCACTTTCCATGGAAACTTAGACCACTCATATATTTTTTGTAATGCAACTGCCAAAATATCTGAGTTCTCAGTTTCAACAAAGCAATTAGCTCCTGGTACCCATATTGCAGCCTCATCTCGGCACATAAAGGTAAACAAATTATAGCCATGAACATTAAATTTGGGAGTTGAATCAAAAATTGTCAAAAATCCACGGTTGGTAAGAGTTTGTAATCTGTTAGGATATGCAAAGACGAGTCCTCGTATTTGATCTTTTGCCTTGCCTTGTGCTGTAATAGTCTTACAGAAGTATCCTTTTTCAAGAAGAAAATTTGATGCTTGTTGCCAGTCCTCCAGAAGAGTGAGTCTAGTAGCTAATTTACGAGCATCTAAGGAACCGGTACGAAATTCTTGTCCTATATTGGCTATATCTTTTCTAATTTACCATATAATTAATATTATTATTCTACAAAGTAGCATGAATATGATAAATGATGAGGGGAAACAGAGTAGGAGAAGTAGCATAAAAATATTACTACTAACCGATCAAGGAAAGCACCACCAACACTTTCTAGGCGTTCAGAACCTCCAGCTCGACCGGTGCCTTTTAAGCGATTGCGGACTTGTCCTGGGGTATACCCTCGTGAGAGCTCATTTCGAATAAAATCTGTCAAAAAAGTTGACCGTTTACGCATCCATGATTCACCAATATCGTGACTATGTTCTCTGAAATTATCTTCTTTTCCTATTACTTGCTCAATTCTGTAGGTTTTAGCCAACTCAGGAATTATTGATTCTGTGATTTTAATTTTCATCAGACACTTTGCAGATGCATAGTATATTGTAACTCTAGATTTTCCTGAAAGGTTCTCGTTGGGAAAGGGATCGGCTTTGGATGATACTCGAGTTTTACTGATTTGGCATGAATAATATCGTGTAATAGATTTTCCGTGTTTGTGTTTCTGACAGCTGGTATGGGTCCAAAATCCATCAACTAAAGGCCAGTAAATCACTAACTGTGGTTCAGTAAGAATCGGTAAATTCTTTTTAACGTGGTAGCGCGGTTGGATCTATTGTTCATGAGGAAGAGGAATGAGGAAATCAGACATTGTTCTTGCTTTGTTCACAGATCATTGGTTGCTGATAATATGAAGTGGTTGATGGGAGACTATTGTCTTCTACCCCACTTCTGCCTTTGTGTATAATATCTTATTTTTTCTTTTCTGTATTTACAAGTGATAAACTGTGGTTCAGGCTAATGCTCGCTTATGTGCTTTAATAACCACTAGTGCTTTGACCACTCATTCTTCAAGCCCTCCACTGACCATGCCACCTCTAACTGAGACCATGCTGCTATTGCCTACTCCACTCATGGCTGTCGACCCCCATATGACCAGGAACTCAGCTGAGGTTGATGTGGCAGAAGGTTCCCAATAGAGGAGCCATCACATCCCACATCTCGGCTGACTCCCCTTCTGGGAACATGTTATCCACTAGGTTGAGGGCGGCCATGCAGTCTAAGAACATGTGTACTAGTCTCCTTTTGACCAACCCCTGGATGTCCCAAAGGGCACAGACAACAGCAAACAGTGCACACTCAACAATACTCCATAATAAGGGAACCAAGCACCCGTCAACACAGGTCATAGCCCCTTTCTCGGCCATGACTCAACCTAACCCAGCGCCACGCGAAGACTTCGACCTGTTAGTATATATAACCACATCGGAAGTCGCAGTAATCTTGTCCACCAGCTGGCAGTATTGCTGTGCCATTTCCTCTTTGCCTTTCCGAATCGTGATAGTGGGCTGCCAGGCTAGTACTTTGTCTAAGGTTTGCTGCTGTACCACTCTACCTTCTTGCTTCCAGTTACACTGAATAAGACCAAACTACAGATAATTGTTACAGTACTAGTAGTTAATGAATCAGCTATAACACCTCTATTGTAGGTATCTGCACTGAATGTGGGCAGGCAGAGTTCCCAATTGGGCCAGCAACATATTTTTTGCAAGCTTGATCGGGACCAGAAACATGGAATGGAAGCAGTTGTTGATGTAGACCTGAATTTGCTTCACATATAACAGATAGTCAGTTACAAACTCAAGTCCATAGTATAGGGTCAGAAGGTAGACTGCTTGCACTAGGCAGTATGTCTCGCATACTCCCAATCCTCCAATACTCCCAAACTTCTTCCATAATGCTGAAATCCTCCTCTTCACTCCTAAACCTCTGTCTAACCAATACCTAACATGAGATGAAAAATTAAGAAAAATATTAAACACGTACCAGAAAACTCGAAGATCCACAGAGGGCAGTACATCTTCTCCCAGCAATTCTATTACATTCTATGTCGCATTCTCAAATCCAATCCACTCTGCTTTGAGGGCACTAAAGTATATCCTCTGGCCTCTAGCTATACGGTCACAGTCTGTAAACAGTTGGCCTGCTTGGTAACAAGCTGCCTTATTTTTATCTGCAGCTACCACAATGACCCTGTCATCAATGTATGAGGCTACTAGGTATTGGATTCTGGGTGTGTATTGTATCCGAGAGCTGAAGATGTCTGAGATATAAGCGCCAAATAAGAAAGGCAATGGCAGTAATTCCTAGAGTATCTTTTTGAAAACAAGGTACACCCAGGAGACCCTTCCATTGAATCGAAATTGAAGTGAGTGAGAGCATACCCACTTGCGAACCCACTCACACAGCTCCATTATGCAGCTCCTAGCCAGGAGGAAGTCAGACAAGAGGTCAACATTACTGTGATCAAATCCTCCTTCGACATCTATTGACAGGATGAGCTGTTGGTATCCCTCAATGTATTTCAGGAATTGTATCACCATAGAAACAACATCATGAAACTCCTGTTCTCGATGAGATGCGAACTGTATTTCCTGGAGGTTGAGGGAAGCCATCAAGCAGAGCAGCACGACACGTTCTGCAATCTTTGATATGGTAAGCAGCAGGTGAATCATGCTCCAAGACTTGACAATATCGTATCTGGATTTGTCGGCCTTAGGCATAAGCAGGACTTCTGCTTGTATTAGGCATATAGAAATCTGAGCCAATGGATGCACAGACTTTATAGTAGGGTAACTGCAGACAGATCCTTGATTTACCGAAGCTAACACCCACTTTCGGCCCCCTTATGGGGCTTGCACATTATTAGCGAGATTGTGAGAGTTGCATCCTATAACTAAGAGGTCACACCAGTCAAGCCCACTTCATAATACTATATATGTTGCAGCCATCTATCTGACTGCATGCTGTTTGCAGGATATATGAGAGGGACCCTTTGGTGACATCTGGGAAGTGGAATGGAAGAGGTCTATTGGAGGCACATTGAGATAATAGGCTTCAAGGTTAGGCTTCCTAATTATGGGCAGGTAGTGATGGGACGTTTTCACCGAAATACTCCAAGAGGATGTCCGGGTAGTGGAGGCTATGAAGGACATACCAAACCCATCCATACCCGTCTAAGATAAGCTGTATCTTTGTTGATCATAGTTATAGGACTCCTGTAAGTAGGCCAGCAGACTAGAGGGAGGCACACTCAGAAAGGAAGACCTAGATAAGTTCAAGACCCTTAAGATGTTGACACATTGGGCTTGGACTTGTGATTAGCACTAGGTGGCCTGGCATGAAATTGATTACTTCATGACTGAAGAGACAACTGGAATGATAGTCAATAAGACTAGAGTAATACAATAGTCTATACGGATAACTAAGTTGAAGGCCGCAGTTTGGTATAATAAATAGCGCAGTCATCTCATCGGAGGAATACTATTCCATAATCTTGAAAGGATGTGAGAAGTTTCAGAGTCAAACAGTGTTCGCACTTATAAGATTCTAGATGTTTGCATATTAAAACCAGAGTAGTACTTTGGAGGCATAGTAGTTAGAAGTAGTCTGCAAACACTCAGACATGGGAAATAAATATTGAAGTGCCTCCTGAGCTTTACAGATATCATCAAGCAATGGAGAAAAGATCTTATCAACGTAAATTTGTTTTACACTTTAAATCTTTACTTTACCTTTTTATGGAGATAAACCTTCCTAGACAGAATCTCCGAAACAAGGATTTTGGGCCTGCATTCCTCAGTTATACTGGAGTTTGGTGTTCGCCTAACAGTATATTAATAGTTTTCCTGTCACCAAAGCTTACTATATGAACTATGAGTTCACTTCAAACTCCACCCTCCACTCTCACTTTGATTACATCTTCGAAGCGCTATACTGTCCCATTTACATTCATACATTTGAAGAAATATTTGATTCAAAGCTGTTCAAAATCCAAGAATTTATACAAGAACCTTCATAGTTTACAATACCTTTTGGGATCCCAATGTGGGATTAATGCAATCACATATATCATACCTGACATGGTTCAAACTTTGAGTGGAGTTCAAACTAGTCCAAAGACCTCGTTGAGTGAAGTACGTAGTATTCCAAAGACAACAAACTAGGCATCACAAGCCAAGGACTATCCATACCCTCAACTTGGGCCTAAAATCTATATATGTATTACACGTGCATTCTGAACCTTGAAAAAGAGAAATTCAGGTCCTGCACTCAGAATCAGACTGCCCCAACTCTTTTTTACCTACACCTTTGGAGCACCTCATACATTTTATACTATTCATGTGGTTCGTTAAACCTTTTAAGCAATATCAAGAACTGTAGTATGAGGTACTAGTAATCACTTATCTTAGGCTATTGGAACAATTAGCCTATCTTGAAAAATCATAAAGGCTGAAGTGCCACAGAATCTAAGAAAAATGATAATGGTAGGAGACCCTATGGATACCTGACCACATACAACAGATATGGATGATTCTGTGGTCTAGAGTCAATCTCCATTAATACCAACAGATGCTCAGTTCTGGAGAGGAGTTATACTCTCTTCTCACTAGTCTTCTGCACTGACTAGTACACAGCGGATATCTTAGTTATCAATGCCAAAGCCCACTGATCATGCCGTAAATCTAGCTAAGTTAGCTAGCCATCTAGGGATAACCTTAGATTAAATAAGACAAGATATAGACATATCACTTTACCAAGCCAATATCACCTTCAAACATTTGAACAGGGCCACATAAGACAATACCTGAAAACTACTTGCTTAAGGTACAATAGCAAATTATGGAAGGACAAGATGTCCATGACAATGATATTGCAGTGTTGTTGATGCAACTGGCAGGTGTGAAGCAGGAAGTTAAGAATATTCAGAAGAAAATGCTACGAGAAGTAGCAAAAAAGATAGATGCATAAAACAAGTATCAACCAGAATATGAAGAGGTAACCACGAGGTTACATGGAACTCTCAGGCAACAAAGCCAGGAGGCACTAGCCTAAGATCAAACTCTGGAACACATGATCACCAATCTGTCAATGGAATTCTTGGAATTCCATTCTTTAAGCTTCAATCGTAAAGTGGATATTAACTATACCCTAGGGCAATGGTGTTTGGACCAACTGATCTACAAGAACAAGATCCGAGAACTCAAAATGCAACAACATCAGCAGGGGGAGAAGATAAATAATGCAGTAAGAGTATCAATGGAGTCAGTAAATAAGATACTGGCTGCTGTACAAGAATAACAGGCTTCTAGACTAATACCCTTACCCGCTGTCGAGGAGAAGAATGAGGATGAATATTATTCTCCACCAATACGAAGGGAAAAGGAGAAAGGCAAGCAAGCCACTGATGCATCTCCCTCAGCTGCCTAAAGAGGAGATTCAGGGGATCCTAATAATAATAATAATGACAATAACGATAGGGGGAGGAGAAGAGGAAGTCAAAGTCATGGTAGGTAAGGACAGATACCAAAATAGTCCAGCATGGCAGAAACCATAGCCAATGCAATGGCATTTAATGTGAAGCGACAATCAGAACCATCCCCATTCTTTGAGGCCAAATCCACCCAAGACATATATGTCTGAATTATACAATGTAATGACTATTTTGAGAGAAACCTACGGATCTGTCACAATGCCCGAAAACAAGTTATATACATACTCAATAGTTCAAAGAGTGACATATTCCTTACGTATACTATTTGGTATAAGAAGGCGATGGACGGACTTTAGGAGGAAACCTATTAGCTAGAATTGGCTATGTTCACCAAGTTTTAATATGATATGATCAAATGTTTCCTCCTGATAGAAGTAGAAAGACAAGTGCTTCGAGACATGAAGCTAGTCAAGTATGAGTGCAGTATCGAACTGTTCCTAACATTCATGCTCAACGTAAATATTAGAGCACAACTGATGGAAGAATCCTAGAAGGAGAAAGTTGAAAACAAACTTCCAAAACAAATCATCTATAGGTTGTCAGCCATTCAATATACTACTGATCAAGAATGGGAGGAATTACTTAAGACATGCGGTCGATCAGAAGAAGTTCTGCTCGGACAAGAAAAGCTTACAAGTGACCAACTACCTATGCTGAAAATAGTCCAAGAGGTCAAAAGAGAAGACTGACTGGACTCTAAACTAAAGGGACAAAGGTATAACAAACCTTATGTCAAGGGAGGGGGAGTTTTACCATACAAGTGAAAGCGAGATGATGAAACAGAAAGGCCAAAGAAGAAGTTGGGAGGTGTGGCGAAGACAACTCACACAAACTTCAAATAGACTCATCCCGGTATTCTACAAAGTATGATCAATACTCAAAGGCAGAATAAGAATTGCACATGATATGGGAAGAAAAACCACACTTATCAAATATGTTGGAGAAATGTCTATATATTGGCAGCAATAGTTAGTTCAAGACCGATAAAAAGGGGAATTTGTCATACAAGATTGGCTATCGTAAAGCCTAAATTAGCATGCAGAGTCACGAGGATCCAGCAGCCGTCCTGGGTGAACAGGATATGCGAACTGGCAGATGACAAAGAACTGACCTAGCTCAGTAGACAGGCATCAACAGCAATGGCATTTGAGTAGTCAGTATTTATATGGAACTGGAATTGAAATCGGAACCCCCTTTGGCAGGGGTATATTAGGTACTGACTCTGATGGGGAGCAGGTAGTCTGTGTGTAAATACAGGAGTCAAAAATTGAAATGATCAAAGTTGTGCGAAGAAAGTCTCTCCTTTCAAGATTAAAGCAAGTAGGTGCTAAGTGAAGGGACCTCACGAGAGACTTGGGAGCTTGAACACAAGAATAAATATATGGAGAGTCTTAAATGAAAGAGAGGATAGTTAACATGCCTACATGACCTGGGAGCCAAAAGTACAAAGTCCCTCAAGTAACCTGGTGGCTGCCCACTACTCATGTGTAGGCAAGTTACTACACTGGAGAAGTTGGGACATATCAATGCAAGATCTACCTAATAATAATACACGACAGGAGGGCAACCGATGCGGGCCGTTCTATCTACCATAAAAGTCTGAGTCGTATTATATGAATGTACTATCTTGCCTTCTAGCTAGAGTGTGGGGCAGTAAGGTACCACTTTAGTGCAGAAGGCCCCTCTGAGGTAGCTGGACTGAAAACTGAAACCCTAAGTGAAAGGATTAGTGAAAACAGGAACCCTTTGACCGTGGAGTAAAATGGCTAATAACCACCTGAAAATCTGCTGTGAGCCTATGTCTGGTTTATCAGGAGAAGGCATCGAGCCTGAAAACTGGTTGTATGCAATTGCGCGTCTGTAAAATACCACTTGGTGTGTAGACCCAGATTGTTAGAGCTAATAATTACAAGTTTATCCGAGAAGACCTCAATAGTCGAAAGTATGTGAGCATAGTAACGAATATTTTGTTACCTACACCCAACACTAATAATGTCTAAACAGAAGAATCAGGAAAACCTAATCTACTTTAAGCATGAATAGTTAGACACTCTGAAACCAAAACGATATAACTGTCTAAAGGGGATCACTTATCTCCTTATATATGATAAGCAATACAAAGTTAAAGTCTAGCTAGACTCGGGATCCAAAGTGTTCCTTATCAATCAGGACCTAGTTGAAGACCTTTGCATTCTAATAGTTGAATGCAATAATGTAGTTGATATCTTAGGCTTTGATGGCTCATCAGCAGCCTTAGGAAGGAAGTATTATACCCTACCTATAAAATTGGAAATAGGAAAGAACTGACACATTTCTGAAGTGTTGTATGAAGTAGCTAAAGCAGGTCATTATGGAATGATAATTCTCTATGGTTGGTAACATCATGACCACCTAGTATCACACATAGAAAATGCGGAAAATTGGACTTTTGATGCAAAAAGGTATGAGCACTATGTGGAAGATGATGAAGGAATAGCAAATATGTTCGAGTTCGATGAATCAGTTGCTTGAGACATAAATGCTTGCTGTGTCAGATGAATCAGAACCATCAAGAATATAGTGGTACTTGAAATATTACGGAAGGAGTACTGGCAATTTAAATATTGGTTTGAAGTCTGGACGGCAGAAAGATTAATGCCAAGATGAACCTTTGATCATGAGATCAAGTTGATTCCAGGCTCGATACCCCCTTGGGCGCCAATATATCTACTATCCGAGAAACAGCTCAAGGCTTTAGGAGAATACTGGGAAACAATAATCAAACAGGAAAATATTACCTGAAGCCAATCTCTGACAGGAGCACCTATAATATTCATACTCAAACCAAATGGAAGATTACATCTAGTTGTGGATTATCAAAATCTAAATAAGATTACTATCCTCAACAAACATCTGCTTCCACTAATATCCGAAGTTCAAGACTAAGTAGCTAGTGCAAAAATCTTCTCTAAGTGAGATCTTAAAGACAGCTACCTCTTGATTAGGATTAAGGAAGAAGATGAATGGAAAACCGCTTCGTGGACAAGATGTGGGCACTAAAAATATAAGGTTATGCTGTGTGGATTCGTAAATGCTCTGGCAACCTTTCAAGATATGATGAACCATGTACTTAAGGAATACTTAGATGTGGAAGTCATATATTACCATGATGATATCCTTATATATTCAAAGGATGAAAGGGAATACATCAAAGCAGTCACGAAGATTTTACAAAGTCTCCCAGACTTTCCACACCAAAGAGGTAGAATTCCTAGTCTATATAGTGGCAGTCAATAAGGTGTCCATGAGCACCCAAAATGTGGAATCTATAATGGTTTGGAAACCACGCTAGTTGGTCAGGGAAGTACAAGTATTTATTAGATTCACAAACTTCTACTAACTATTTATCAAAAACCTTTTCAATATTTGCAAACTAGTAACTAAGATATTAGAAGGAAATCAGAAGAACTTTGAGTGAGGAGTTGAGCAGAATATGGCTTTCAAAGAGTTAAAATACTGATTTACCACAGCTCACATACTCTACCACTTTTTCCTACAAAGAGAAACAGTGGCAGAAACTAATGATAGTGACTGTGTATACTCAGTTGCATCCTTTCTCAGTACTATGAGAAAAGACTACATCCAGTAGCATTCCACTAATGAAAATTGAACTCAGCGGAGTGCTATTATAAAATTCATGATCAAGAACTTCTTGTGATCCTCAAAGCATTCTAGGAATATAGACTCTACATGATCAGAACGCAAAAACTGATTCTAGTCTTTACTGACCATCAAAACATACTATACTTTCTCAACTCAAAAGTCTGGAGTAGCTGTCAGATTTGATGGACTCAGAAGTAGTAGAATATAATTTTCGAATTGTATACCGACTAGGCACGAAGGGTGAAAAGCCTGATGTATTAAGCAGATGGCCAGAGTACCATATTATGGAGGAAGCTACACATTGTGAGGAGAAAATTTGGAAACTGGAAAAGTTCTTAGTATCGTCAGTACCAAGGGCAAGCAATGAAGGAGAAGACTGGGATAGAGAAAAGGATTTGAACTTGGAACCTCAAAGATGAAGAAAGGAACCCGTAATTAGAGTTAAGAGATTGAGCAAAATGGCATACTTGCCAACAAAAGGCAAAAGAATAGCAGCAGAGTATGATCTGTATACTATAGAAGATGACATTGTCCCAAAATATGGCGAAACCTTAATAAGGACTGAGATAGCCGTAGGGCTGCCTGATGGAATATATAGAAGAATTGCTCAAAGAAGCAGATCAATGGTTCAAAGTGGAATCTCCACCTGAGCTGGGGTAATCAGTACTGATTGCACCATTCAACTTAAGGTCGTACTATTCAACCATAAAGATATGGACTGCCAGATAAGGATGGGTGAGTATATAGCCCAAGTAGTAGTAGAAAAAATCAATACTTCGGACATGATGGAAGTAGATGACTTGGATAAAACAGAATGTGGAACAGCAAGATTTGGAAGCTCCAATATAGTGTTACGATCCCTAACCGGTATCAGTTCTTAGCAACGGGTAGACGATACTTCTCTTGTTCTCTCTCGACGATAGTTCTTAGGCCGATGCCTACGATAAGATGGGAGAGACTCTCGTGTCTCTAGTCCTTATCGCCTATCGTACTCTTTCTTCAACTCGACTCTATATCAGAGTCCTCGTCTCGTAGGTAGGTATTCGTAAAGAGCGTAAAGGTTTTATATTCATAAAAGCGTAAAGTAATAAGTAAGGAAATAACTTAGAACGAAGCCTGAAGAGCCTATCTACTCGGACCTAATGTCCTCCTTTTATAGTTGCCCTTCACGCCCTTGTGACTCATCCTTCAAGTCACACGTCACATATGACTCACAACTGTGAGTCATACCCAAAACATCATAAACTAATCATATGACCAAAGTGGTCACATGCGCAAAACCCATGACCTCTAAATGAGGTCAAGTGCGAAACATAACATATCATCATAACTTAATCATATGACCGAAGTGGTCATATGCGTAAAACCCATGACCTCTAAATGAGGTCATGTGCGAAACATAACATACCTATGACTCATAACTATGAGTCATGTGAAAACCTTTCCCTGCTAAGCCACGTTCGTGACATATAGCAACAAAATCCTTGATCATTAAAGAACAGGAACCGATCATCTATCAGCTACAGGTATTGGCTAAAAATAATGAACACTGGTATGACATATCAGAAGTACCTGAAAGAGTTCTAATGTTAAATACTATCATCCTGCAAAAATAATATGAAGCAACTTAACTCTGAGTTCTTAAACAAGATACAGGCAGCTATCAGGACAGACCCATTTTGGAGACCATGAAGGAAAGAACTAGTTAAACTACGAGACAAAGGAAGGGATTTTCCCAAGGATTGGACCTTAACCGATGATCTATTATATTATAAGTAAAGACTATTTGTACCAAACAGTCAAGCGCTTTACACTAAGATTGCAGAAAAAAGTCACAACGCAAAAGTTGCAGTACATTTCAGACAAGAGAAAACCTTGGAAATCATTATGAGAGACTTCTATTGGAAACAATTAGCAGATTAGATCAATGACTATGTATGATGATGTGATGAATGCCAATATAATTAATCACCTAGACATGCTAAGTATAGATTATTGCAATATCTGCAAATATCCTAAACAGCATTGGCATCTATTTCTGTGAAGTTTATCACACAACTACCAGAGTCACAAGGATACACTCAAATTATAGTAGTAGTGAATTGCTTCACAAAAATAGCACACTTTGTTGGACTAAAAATGTCAGCTACCACAGAAGATATATCAAATGCATTCCTAAAGGAGGTCTAGAGGTTTCATGGCTAACCAACCAAAGTTGTCTTAGATATGGACTCAAAGTTTCCAGGAAAACTTTGGGAATCCTTTTGCAAGGTGTTGGAAATTAAGCGAAGAGTGTCAGCAGCTTACCCCCCTCAAACTGTTGGACTGATGGAACATACCAACCAAGTGCTGTAAGGATATCTTCGAAGTTTTGTCAATTATGATCAAGATAACTGATATCAGTTATTACCATTTACTGAGCATTCCTATAACAACTCCCCTACTAATACGTATAGGATGTTACTATTCTATGCGAACTATAGATTCCATCCACAGACTGAGTAGTCAAAGCAGTGAGAGGCGCAAAATTCAGGAGCAACACTGTATGCGAACTGCATTGAGATGATACCTGAATAAGTGCAAGGGTCACTAGAAAAGACAAGGGATGGAATGGCAAAACACTACAACTGAAAAGCTAGACAGCAACCAGATTTCAAGATTAAGGACAAAGTAAGGTTAAATGTAAAAGAGATTCATTCCTGACAAAAATCAAAAAAGCTGAGCCTGAAGGTTTATGGTCCCTTCCAAATCTTAGAAAGATTAGAATCACGAGCCTTCAAGCTCAACATATCCGATCGATGGAACATTTATCCCATATTCTGTATTGCATTACTGGAACCCCATCGTGAATCAGATCATAGCAATTGTCAGTAACCCCCGAGAGAATCCGAAAATATTGACAGTCATCTACAATAGGAGGTTGAAAAAATAGTAAGAAGCAAGATACGTTCTTACAGAAAATGAGTATGCAGCCACTATCAAGAAAAGCAAGAACTGTAGTACTTTGTCATATGGCAAGGGTGTTCAGAAGATGACAACACTTGTGAGCCAGCCACAGGTATAGAAAATGTGGAAGAAGTTGTGCAAAGTTTTCATAGGGAAAATCTGGACATGCCAGGAAGGGCAGAAGTAAGATAGTGAGTAAAAGGTTTTCCTACTGTGGCCAAGTAAATATGGAAGGTTCTTTACCCTAACCTTATAGAGTCTTAAAATGTATTTAGAAAGTTTATCAGAAGTTATAAAAGGTATTTGAGGCAAAGCCTGATAGCAGAGAGCTCATGTTAGACATATCAAAATCTGAGACAATAAGTGCACAGACCTCATGGTAGGGTAACTGGACACACACCCTCGATTTACCAAAAAGCTGACACCCCCTCCAGCCCACTTATGGGGCCCACATGTCATTAGCGAGATTTCGTGAGTTGCATCCCATAACTAAAATGTCACATCAATGAAGTTCACTTCATATTACCATATATGTCACAGCTGTCTGCCCGCCTGTATGCTATTCACAGGACTTATGAGAGGGGACCTTTGGCAACATGTGGGAAGTGGAATGGAAGAATTCTGTTACAGGCACATTGCACTAATAGGTTTCAAAGATAGGCTTCCAAATTATTGAGTGAAAGTGACAAGACATTTCTGGCAAAATACCCCAAGAAGATGTCCCAGTGGTCAAGGCAATAGAGGGCATACTAAATCTACGCATACCCCTCTGAGATTATCTGTAAGTTGGTTAGTTCTAGCAATGGGACCCCTCTATGGAGGTCAGTAGACCAAGGGGAAGTACGCTCAAAAAGGAAGACCCAAATCAGTTGAAGACCCTCAATATGTTGACACGTGTGATTTGGACTTGTGATTGGTACTATGTGGCCCAGCATGAAATTGATCACTTGATGACTGTAGAGACTACTGGAATAATAGTCAACAAGAATAAAGTAATATAATAGTCTATGCGAATAACTGAGTTAAAGTCTGCTCTTTGGTATAACAAATAGCACAGTCATCCCAACGGAAGAATACTATTCCATAACTGTGAAAGGATGTGAGAAGTTTCAGGGTCAAATGGTGTTCACACTTATAAGATTTTGAACATTTGCATATTAAAACCTGTAACCGCTTCTTGGGAGATGCGGTAAACGTAGGATTAACGGGCTTTGTTCTTTACCAAAGATGGTAACTAGCGGAGCAAAGTCCGGAGGCTTTAACAGAGGTTGTTGAAAGGATTTCTCACTATATCACAACTACTGAAGTCTCCAAGATGTTTGGTGGATCTCAAACTAAGGATTCTCAAAGCGAACTGAAGAAGGTAACTGTTCAACCAAGTATATTGAAAAAACTGTCTCTGTCGAAGTCTGGCTCCTCCATTGTCGAGGATAGCAGTTCTTAAATACACTTCTTAGGCTACCGAGAGCCTTGTTCTCATAACATATAAGGCTCCAAAACAGTAGCCTTGAAACCAAACATAAAACATATAGAGTATCAAACCCTATACTATCAGGCTAGAGGCACACCTCATTTCCTGAGACAATTTCAAAACTCAAACAGTATCAACTGATACCTGAAAATCCTAAACCAGTAACCAGTACCGGTTACAAAACCGGAGTAGTACTTCTGGAGCATAGTAGTTAGAAGTAGTCCATAAATACTCAAATGCGGGATATAAATATCAAAGTACCTCCTGAGCTTCACAGACATTATCAAGTATCGGAAAAGAGATCTTAACAATATAAAATTGTTTACATGTTAAAAATCTTTACATTGCCTATTTATCGAGATGAGCCTTCCTTGGCAGATTCTCTGATCAAAGATTTAGCCCACATCTCTCTGTTGTACTAGAGTTTGGCATCCACCTAACAGTATCAACCCGATCCTTAAAACTAATATCATCTGGCTAGAGGTATACCTTGTTTCCTGAAACTTCTTTTAAAACACCACTGGTATCATCTAATACCTAAATCTCTCACTAGTAACCAGTACTAGTTACCTCATTAGTATAATAGTATTAGATATCCTGCCTATCTCTTGTATCTTGGAGTACCGCTGCGACAGGCAACAACTCTTAGTTAGTCGTTGGATAGAATGTGATACTTCTCTTGTATCGTATATAACCTTGACTGAATCTGACCTTCTATCGAGACTCCGATTATTATTCTTAGACCGCGGTCTACGTTCCTTACTTGAATGCTAATAATCAGATCGTATCTTGATAGAACTTGCGAAGTAGTAGAATAGATTTTATTCTTAATAGTATAGGTAGGAAAGTATAATAGGTGGTTGCGTGAAGAACTAACTACCAGGCTCTACTGGCCTCCTTTTATAGTCCTTCACTCAACCCGCTTATAAATCAAAACAACTATGAGTCATAACCTTGACTCATGAAAGACATCATATGACCGCATCATTGGTCATGTGCGTAAACCACATGATCTCTGAATAGATCATGTGTGTGAAAGTAAAACCAAACCGCGCAGCCCCCTTGGCCTCGTGCGCTGCCCCCATGACCTCTTAATAGGTCATGTGCGTGAAAGTAACATATAACAAATGAAACCCCATGACGAATACCCTCGTCATGGTGCAAACGTCTCCTTCCACTACCTGCCGAAAACATCTCCTTCCACTATCTGCCACAGAACTGTGACAAATAGTAGCGATCACTAGTTTTATCTTATTTGGATTTCATTACTTGGTTTGTTAGTTATATTCTATTGCTTTTAGTCTGCTACTTTAGGACTTTTCTTACTTTACCTTTCGCTATTATAATAGACATATTGTATTATTTTCTTGGATAGAATAGTATTATTATATTTCCAGGCTACAATTATTTATATTTAAAGAGCCTATAATCCCTTAAGAATTTAGTCTCTCAAGCCTCACAAGAACAAACTTCTAAATATACTATAACTTGAACAGTTACTCTATCTTTCTCTCAGTATTACTATCCTTGAAGAATACCTATCGATACTTCTCTCCTTATCCTAATTGTGTCTGGAAATTTCTCTGAGATTCTTGAAATCCTTAGTTATAGGTTACAATATATCACTAGAGAGATAACTGTATGCCTGCACTTAATATTATAATAAAGTACTCATGAGAAGGCCTCATGCTGCTTAATAAAGGAGATTAATACAATAATATACTGAATCAATGTGATAGAATAACAGATTACTTAAACAAATAAATTTGAAATATACTCATACTGAAACATGAAATACAAAAAGAGTCTAAGGTATAAGCTTGCCCCCTGAATTCAATACGAACTATTTATATGATTAGATTCAGGTGACTTGACTGTAATAAGTTCATATGTGATAGAAATTAGAGATAACTTATTGGATTGATAAGAGTTCTGATGAATTCCCAAGCCAAGTCGAAGAGATATTATTGGGACTATGAGAGAGATTTCCTCTTACTTGAACTCAGAGAAATAGTTAGTTAACTAGTTTTTATAGTAGGCTGTGAATACTCAAATATAGCATATAAATATTGAAGTGCCTTCCTTACTTAAAAGAATAAATCAAGTGATAAAACAGAGATCTTATCAATATAACATCATTATGTTTTATCTATTTTTATTACAAAACATATACTTGCATTACTCTTAAGTAATACTAGCAAGTTACACTATTACAAGCCTTCCTAGACAAGATATTCATCCATGATAAAGAGCTGTGGCCTTAGCAGTTTACATTCTTCCAGAATACATTACCACCTAACATATGTTTATATTATTAATATATAGATATATGCTAATAAAAATATTGTTGCTAATAGAAAATAAATTAGTAACTTACTTGAAGTTATTATAGATAATAATATGTATTAAATAGAGGTTCAATAGCCTGATAGCTACAGAAGTGGTACTTGTTGGAAAATTTCATTATAATATTATTGTCTGGGGATAAAATTAACTAGCTTTCAATAGCAATGGCAATGCTCTCCTCCTCATCATCCTGCTCCCTCAATACTTCCCAAAGAAATTGCTCTATACCTACCAAAACCAAACCAATTTACTTGATTCTTTTTTTTAATAAACTACACCTCCTATTCTTTGGAGTCATGCCAAACAGCCTATTCCCTCCAAGCACCTTTCTGAGTTTACAAGGAGATAAATTCTCAGGTTACGTGAGCCTCATATGACAAATCACCAAATTTTACACTACCTTGACATTCCTCTTAGTACCATCAAAAGCACATTTGCAAAGAGAGATCAAGAGGGCAAGGAGAATGAAGATAGAGGAAGACATCCTAAAACTACCAAGTTGCAGGATAATGCTATGGTAAAGAAAGTTCTCAAGAATCATCAGACCAGCTACTCTGAGATTGCTGAGAGAGTGGCTCCTAATGTTTCTGCTAAGACAGTGAAGAGAAGACTTGCACAAAAGCATCTTAAAAAGTGGATAGCATAAGAGAGGGTTCATTTGGATGAGGATCTAGCTCAAAAGAGATTGGAATGGGCATTAGTCCATAGGAATTGGACAAGGCAGATGTGGAGAAGGAAGGCAATGTGGGGAGATGAGGTAGCAGTGGAGAGGAGAGGAGGAAAGAGAAGAAAATGGATATTTAGATACCTAAAAGAAAAGTGGAATAAGGATTGTATTAAACCTACTGCTAGGAAAAGAGAGAGAAAGATTAGCCAAATGATGACTGGTTGTTTTTATGGTCAAACTCATGGTCTTTTTTTACCTGTTTTTCCTGATCCTACTTCTGCTAGGAGTGGAGTGACTGGAAAGCTAATCATTGATATTTATGATCAATATGACTTTCCAGGGATATGGGAGGATATCAAGGAGCATGTTGGGGAGGAAGAGGTATTTTTGATCATTGACAATGCCAAGACTCACTTGCCTTTCAGGAGATGGTTTAGGAGGAATGGAATTTCACTGATGGAAATTCCTTATTATTCACCAGACCTCAATCCAATTAAAATTGTTTGATCTTTGGTGAAAGACAAGCTTCATAAATACTATCCTGAGCTGTTTCTCCTGAAGGGTCCTGTCAATGAGGTCAAAAATATTATAGAGGAGGCTATTACTCATTGTTGGAAACTTCTAAACCCAAAGGTTTTTAATACTTTGGCAGGATCAATGGTGGATAGGGTGGAAGCAATTATTAAGGCTGATAGATGGTATACTAAATATTAATTTCTACTATGTATTTATATTTTTTAATTCTCTTTTGGGTTTTCATGATAGTGGGTTGGTGGGGAAGTGTGGTTGTCATCACTGAAGATTTTTCGGCCGCTAACAGCTAGTTAATTTTGTCCCCAAACAATAACATGTTTATTAATATCAGTTTGATAATTGCAAGTTCTTTCTCGTATATCTTTTCTATTATACCTGCTCAATTTAGATAGTTTGGAGAGTCTTCATTAGGGAATCCATTTGCTATAATATTAAATTTACTTTTTAGTTTAAGGATCTTAGAGAAATTCCAGTAATACAGCATATCTGCTTATCATAATGCATTTTTGTATTGAATTTTATAGTACCTTAGAATCCCATCATGATTATCAGCATAACCATTAGTTTAAATTTAATTATCTTAGTTGTTGGACAGTATGAGTGTTATAGAGTACCACCTTTTGTCACAACTTGTTGCATAAGTTAGTAGTGTGAACCTCACCTAGCTCGTTGACTGATTCTACTGTAGTAGTCGGCTGTCTTAGACGAGCGATAGGAAGGCTGTCTACCAATACAGTATTTTGCTCGAGCACTGGTACTCTCACTAACAGCACTAACGAGCTTGTCACTGAGCTTCAAGCTCTGGCCCACCAAAATCGGTACTTAAGTACAGTGATAATATTGAGACCTCACTTTGGTTAGCCTATCGTATTATTATCTGGCTCCAACATAGCATCGAAGTTGGCAGCTCGCTAAACTCGCTTAACTTTCACCTCATCTCGCAGAATTCTTGCGGCTCCGGCCCCCACGTGCACCGCTCCCTAGGCCGACATTCCCCTAGAATTACGCTACCCGTCCGCGCTTTTATTCACAAGAGCCCAGTTCAGGGGATAAAGGGTCGGAACCACTGTAGCATCCGCTACAGCACAACGCAGTATGATAACATCTCGAATAGTAAGAACATCTCATCCCTCAACTTACCGGTAGCCATCCACCCATCTACCCATGGGTTCACCCCCGCACTAGAATTCCCGACAACCAACCAACCAGCCAAAAACCCCAGATCCGTAATGTCGGTAGACTCCATTACCTTTGACCGCCAACGCCCGACTAAACACCTCCTCTCGGCCCCCTCCAAATCTCCAAGTTTATCTTGGAGAACTACACCCAATAAATCCGATTGGCAGCAGACAACTTATCAAATTCGGCTCGACCGTCCGGATTGGCAACCAACTACCTACTACTTCAATTCCGCCGCCAGCGTCGCAGTAACATGGCCCGGGGCAGATATCTCCTCGAGGGAGATTGTCAACGTAAAAGTTGCTGTGCGTGGGGTTGGCGAGGAAGAAGATGTATGGTCCAATGAGGTCAGTGTCGAGGGGGGGTTATTTGAACGGGAGGACTGGAGCGCTGTGCCAATATGTGCTGTTGGAGTGGTGGACTTGAGCGGGAGGGTACCGGTCACTTTATTGAGGAAGGGGTTTACATTGGGGGATGGGGATAAAATGGTCAAGAGGGCGAGGTTGTATGTTACAGCGCTGGGGGTCTATGAAGTGGAGATTAATGGGAGGAAGGTTGGAGATGAGGAATTTGCGCCGGGGTGGACGAGTTATGGGCATCGGATCAAGTACCAGACGTTTGACGTTGCGGACTTACTACGTAAGGGGGAGAATGCTGTCGGGGTGTATTTGGGGGAGGGATGGTATAGAGGGAGGATAGGGTTTGAAGGTTTGTCCAGGGCAGTTCAGAGACGGTGGGGCGTTACTGACTATTGACGAGTAAAAAGGAGGTAGAACAGCAATATACGGAAAGGATATCGGGTTGATATTCCAGTTGGAGATCATCCACGAGGACGATACAGTTACTAAAGTTGCCTCGGATGATTCGTGGAAGGCTTCAACGGGGGCTATTCTCTATTCAGAAATTTACGACGGGGAATTTTACGACGCGCGGAAGGAGAAGCCCGAATGGTCTTGCCCGGGGTATACTGGATCCAGCGATTGGAATGCCGTACGAGAACTGCCGTTCCCCACCGCAGCTCTAGTGTCTCCACCTGGGCCACCAGTCCGCTGCACCGGGGTACTAGCCCCTGTAAAAGTCTTCACAACCCCATCCGGAAAGACGGTAGTAGATTTTGGACAAAACCTCGTGGGCCGTCTGCGAATCAAGCTCCGCGGCCCCGCTGGTCATAAAATCACCTTCATCCACACTGAAGTTCTCGAAAAGTCTGGAGAGGTGGCGACTCGGCCGCTCCGTGCAGCACAATGCACCGACCACTACATCATGAAGGGCGGCGACAAGCCGGAAACCTACGAGCCGAAATTCACATTCCATGGCTTCCGCTACGTTCAGGTGGATAATTGGCCTCCTATCTCGGACCTCCTGAAAAGTGTGGAAGCTCGAGTGCTACACACGGACATGCAGCGCACAGGCTGGTTCTCGTGCTCTGACGAGCTGATTAATAGACTCCACCGGAACGTCGTCTGGGGTATGCGTGGGAACTTTCTTGAAATCCCGACAGATTGTCCGCAGCGGGATGAGCGTCTGGGCTGGACGGGGGACATTCACGTTTTCTCAGAGACGGCGAGCTTTCTTTATGATTGCAGCGGTATGCTCCAAGGTTGGCTTCAAGACCTTGCCTTTGAGCAAATGGACAACGATCATTGCGTGCCACCGCTAGTTGTGCCCGATGTTATTGACCCCGGCAAATTCCCACGCTTACCCCAGGCGGTCTGGCAAGACGTTGCGGTAGTGCTTCCATGGGTGCTATACACCCGATTTGGCGACGTAAACATACTCTACTCTCAACTCGCTAGCATGAAGTCCTGGCTCTCCTCCGGGATCCCACGGGACCCAGCCACAGGTCTCTGGTCCAAAACCTTCCAATTCGGAGACTGGCTGGATCCTAGTGCGCCAGGCGACGCCCCACAGGATGGGTGTACAGATCCGATGCTCGTTGCGAACGCATTTCTAATCCACGTTACAGATCTCCTCTCCCGAATCTCCACCATCCTCGGCGATCCAGATGGTGCCGCAGCATACGCTACTTCCGCGAGTGCTCTCCGACAAGCTTTCAACCAAGAATACGTGACCCCCGCCGGTCGCATATCATCCGACTCGCAGACGGCATATGTCCTAGCCCTCCGCTTCAACATCCTCCCCACTCCGACACAGGTCGAAGCAGCGGGCAAGCGCCTCGCCGAAGTCGTCCAAAAGTCAAAATTCAGGATCGCGACCGGCTTCGCCGGCACTCCGTATATCCTACCGACCCTCACCACAACTGGAAACCGCCAGCTAGCTTACCGCATGCTGCACGAACAGAAGTGCCCCAGCTGGCTGTATCCGCTGCAGCACGACGCGACGACTATCTGGGAGCGTTGGGATGGGATACTACCTGATGGCAGTATAAACCCGGCGGAAATGACCTCGTTCAATCACTATGCCCTCGGCGCGGTGGCGGAGTGGATGCACGCTAGCATTGGAGGGATCGCGCCTGCCGCGCCCGGTTGGAAGAGGATTTGGGTCGCGCCGGTTCCTGGCGGGGAGGTTTCGTGGGCTGAGGTTAGATTTTTGAGTGTTTATGGGGAGGTGTATGTCCACTGGGAGGTCAAGAATGGGAGGTTTAAGTTGGAGGTTAGGATCCCTGGGAATGTTAGTGCTGGGATTGTATTTCCAAGGGGAGCTAGAGACGAGGAAGTTCTTATTGTCGAGGAGAGTGCTGGGAGTGGGCTAGAGGAAGAGGCAGAAGAAACGGGGAATTCAGAGGATGGGCATACGGGCGCGCAAATCCTGGAAGTTGGATCCGGTGTGCATGTTTTTGATAGGGTATGGAAGAAGGACACGGACTGGCCGCCGACGGTCCCGGCACATCCATACATACCAGATAAGGAGTGATTAAGCGGGCGAGTTTTTTTTTGGAAAATATGATTAAACCGTTAAATGAAGTATACCTTTTTACTGCAATTCGTGGTTGGAGTCCGATTATGAGAATCTAGGTGTCTTGACAGATCAAAACCTCTGGTATGATAGCAACGCCACAGAATCTAGCCCCCCCACCAACCCCAAGCCGTAGACGCCGCCCGCCAACCTCCTTTTTTGCATTTAGAGAAGCCTGCCGTATCATACATACTCAAGATATCCTCTCTGGCTACTATCTGCTTAAGGATAGCCTCCAGCATGTTTGTGGCGGACCGCTTCTTATGAGCAAGGAAATCGCAACGGCGAGGCCTCTTCCCAACGCTTGGTCGCTAGATCGTTAATCGCTTGGGGTGGCTAAGGTTCGCTGCTCTTCAATGGCACCACTTTGTTTGTGGAGAGGAAGAAGAGAGTTCTTACCCGAGGCAGGCCGTTCCCGCCTCCGGATTCCGGTAACAGAATAAGACGGCCGGGCACCGCCAGCTTCTCTGCTGCTCCATTTTTTAATCTCGTTGGTTCCTAGAAGCTATTAAGCCTTCCCAGTTCCGATACTGTGGTGGCGCTGCCGGGGCCACAGAGGTGATAGTCTGTGACTTACTCCTTAGTATTCATTTCTTGAGGATCTCAAAGAGATTCACAGATGCTGATAGCATAGGGGAGAAGTGGTGATGGGCATCCTTCTAGGATATACGGTAGATAAAGGTGAGGGGAGGGGCCGATAGAGTTACCATTCAACTGATAGCGTAATAAGAAGAGAATTTCTATCGACCCTGAGTGACTGGATTCTTAAGGGATCGCAGAATATTTAAATAAGATGGCTATTGGGTTAGGAAACATAATCATAATATGGGTGTTGATATGTGAAAACTGGGCAGACACCTTTAACCTGGTTGTGAGTTATAACACTTTGAAGTTCACATAGCAACCACAATACTTTTGCAAAATTCACAAAAGTATTGTGCGTGGACAAAATTAAGCGGAGAACGACAACGACAATGGACACACAATTTGCCTGGTGATGGCAACCCTTATACATTCAACCACCTCAACATCAACCAACAAAAATAATAAAAAATAATATAAATACATAGCAGTAATCAGTACTTAGTATACCATCCATCAGCCTTAATAATTGCTTCTACCCTATTCACCAT
>JACCEG010000056.1:248971-330376 GCA_014065205.1 Tuber brumale
TCTCTCAATGGTCACCTCATCTCCCCACATTGCCTTTCTTCTCCACATATTCTTTGTCCAATGCCTATGAGCAAAGGCCCATTTCAATCTCCTCTCAGCAAGAGCTTCATCAAGATGTACCCTTTCTTGTGCTACCCATTTTTTAAGATATTTTTCTGACAGTCTACGCTTTATAGTCTTTTCAGAGACATTTGGTACAATTTTCTTAGCAATGTCTTTATAGCTAAGATGGTGATTTTTGAGGGCTTCCTCAGCCATAGCTTCATCCTAAGCCTTAGAAGTCTTAGGATGTCTTCCTCTGCCCTCTTTCTCTTCTCCCTCTTGATCTCTTCTTACTACTGTATTACTAACAGTACT
Organism: Tuber brumale; assembly: GCA_014065205.1. Classification (NCBI taxonomy): domain Eukaryota; kingdom Fungi; phylum Ascomycota; class Pezizomycetes; order Pezizales; family Tuberaceae; genus Tuber; species Tuber brumale. Next base: position 249,329 of record JACCEG010000056.1, read on the forward strand.
AAGAGGGATGTTGAGTTTGTGTGAAATGTCTATCAAGGGCATGCCTCTTTCATGCAAACCATACACCCTCCCTCTTGTCCATTGACTGAGATGCTTAGAAGGAATATGGTTTTTGGGATGACTGCGAAGAACAGGAGCCATTATTTCTCACAATAAAAAAAGAGGAGGTATTATGGGGTATAGGTTGGGTGGTAATGATTTTTGTGGTGGGGCTGTTGTGCGAGGTTGTCAGGGAGTGATCGGTTGTCATGCCCCCTGGCACCTCCGCTTAGTTTTGTCCATGCACAATAATTACTTAAAAAAACTTTAGATTAACAACATAACTAAGATTCTTAAAAACTTTTATCAAATAGAAATGGCTTTAAAACCAGTTTCTGTAAATAGCTATGATTAAATTAAGAGGTAAAAAAGTGAAACATTGCTACTTTTGTAGTTCTGATTGTATTATTATTACAGTTATGACTGAGATAAGTACAATAATCTAATAATTGATTTGAGTTTACAATTACAAAACTAGGCTAGTTCTCAGCACAGGTACAAGACTTTATAAATTGTACAATTCTTATCCTAGTATGATACTATGATAATTTACATCATCAATTATCACTTATACAGATTTACTGATAATAAATGTTGCATCTGATAATATTTACAATGATTTAAAGTACTAGTTGCACAACAGACAATTTTGCTTAAAATTACAAATTATCTTATAATAACAAATTCTACATATAACAAAAGCCTAATAAATATATCTTAAATACTTTGAAAGGCTAGCTATTCATCTATGTATTAAAAAAAAAACCAGATAATTGGATATTATGAATTAGAAAGCTCATAAATGCTCCAATTTTGTTGATAAATATTTTTTATGCTCTTCAGATGATACTCTTCATGTTCAAGAATTATGATATGCCTCAAAGCAAATTTGTTGCATTTGAGGATTTGCCCAGTTTTTGCATATCAGCACCCATATTATTGAAAATATCATGTCACAGGAAATCCTATAACTGGTTGGTGAAGGAGCGAAAGGTGCAAATAGGTAAGCCGTAATACAGAGGGCTTAAAACAACAGGATAAAACTAATAAAACAAATAATGCAATCCAAAAAAGGCAAAACAAGTAATACTTGCTAGTGAACTAATCTAGTAGTAATAGTAGTGTATGGGGATACCCAAATGGGTAGTAGTAACCTGTGGGATAACCAATTAGGCAAGTCTAATCTCACCACACAAGTACAGTGTTTAATGGGCCAGTTGCTGAAACACTCATAATACGTTGATCACCTTCACAGACTTATCCCCTTGACATAGGCAAGCTTTGATCGCCAATTCTCACTTTACACCTTCACCCAGAACCAACGCCCGGACGCGCATTGTACCGGAGAGGAATTTGCACATGGGACATCTATCCGTCTGTCCGTCCCCAGGCATTGACATAGGTATCTATTGCTATCAAGACCATGCCGCACGAAGCAGATCAACTGAGAAGACGAGGTCTAACTTAACTGTATAAACAAGGGGCTGAAGAAAAGGAAATCCTGCAGTTTGAGATATCCAAACCCTGACTACAAAGGCACTTGCTGGCAGACTACACCTAGGTGCTAACCAAAGTCTCCATCCCCGTCCTAGAATGCTTTGCTTCCTGCCCAGTCGAGCGACATAACTTAGACTTGGGAGCGTTTCCTGTAGCTGCAGGGACCCGTAAATTAGGACGTACAGGAATGGGGATGGGGGATTTTCTCAGCGTTGTGCCAACTGGCCTACCGGCACTGCTGGGAAAGAGGGGGGCAGTATCGCAAATCTTTCGAGTTGCGCCCTTTGGCGTACACTTCCCGGTATTCGTAGGGGAGAGATATCGCATTGGGTTGCGACATAATGATTATGTAGTTTAACTTGAAGCACTTTCTAAACGTAGAGATGTCTAAGGGCCAAATTCCCACCAAACGATCCTGAGTCTCGCGGCGCTACTCACCGTTTGGCCCCACTTTGTGCGCTGTGACGGACGTATTCATGGCTTAGGGTGGGGTGTGATCTAAATACAGCATAAGTGCTATCATACCATCATACCATACCACATATAACGGTACGGCTTTGGGTAATAATATTTCACCCACAACACTGCGGCGGACAGAGTATCGCACTTAGGTTATTTCCTGCGCAAATAATCTAACAGCCCACCACCCCCCCATAAGGAAATCCAATAAACCCTATATCCATTGGAAATGCGGATATAGGCTTGCGGCTTTCTTCCTTTTCTTCCCCGCCGGACATCTATCTCTTTCGCTGGAATACTCCGCTCTGGCCTATCATTCCTAGAGAACCCCGGTATCATGACATAATCACCTCCTCCATTCCTCCGCATCCTCGAGTTGTGGTCTTCGTTGTGTCCTTTAGAGGTACGATGGGATTTTAGGATTCGTGGCGAGAGTGGATTACGCGGTGGGGGTTGTGGGCGAGTTCAGTGGTTGGAATAGATGTTGGAAATAGAGGTTGCCCAAAGCAAAGTGTAGCGGAGTGAAGGGCTCAAGTTTGTCCCAAGCGAAAAGCTGAAGTATGATAATTCCTCTACCGGTATTTCCAGGTATTATATTATACCAGCAAGCTGAATCGGAAAATTATACTCGAGCCAGAAACTAGTATTATGCTCTAGGGTGCGAAATAATACCTAGAATTAGGTAGATCGTCTTAGGAGAGGTACTGTTCGTCCCTTCAAAACCCTGTTTTCCGGTTCGTCTTACCGGTGTGTGTGTGTAAAGTACGGGGACAAAAGGGATCGTCCGGCACAGCAACGGCAACCCCACAACCACTATAAATTTACTATCTATGTAACAACAACTACTTAAAATGAACTGAAAATTTGAATAGACATCCATTAAATATAACAAAACTCCTATGTGAAATTGTAAAGAAAAAAAATCAATACTTTGTATACCATCCCTTTGCATCTAAAACAGCAGCCACTCTCCTAGGCATTGACTCCCATAGCTTTTCCAAGAAATCTCCTTCAATATCCTGGGTCCAAACTATATCAAGAGCTTCTGCTAGATGTCTTCTAATAGTATCTGGACCCCCCTTAGTCTTGTGAATGTTGGCAAGTGCTGGTGCAGCTTTTCGTTTACCCTTTTCCAACAGTGCTCAATAGGATTGAGGTCTGGGGAATTGGGTGGCCATTCCATAACCTGTATATGGTTTTCTGCAAACCAAGCCATAGTATCTCTTGCAGTATGTATCCTTGCACCATCTTGCTGAAATATAGGATCTCCAACTGTGTCCTCCACCTCCTGTCAAACATCAACTAAACCATCCTCCAAAACTCCAATATACACAAATCTATCCACACTCCTGTCAAAAATAGGGATCAGAGGACCCTTATTTTTACCCCAAATGCAAGCCCAGACCATCAGCCTTATCCCAGGTCCTTTTGTAACTCCTTGAATGCAGTCCTTATGCCACTTTTCCTCAGGTGTTCTGAAGACCCAAATACTCTTAGGATCTTTGGACCTTTCAACCATGCATTCATCACTAAAGATGATTCCCTCAAAGTCCTCCTTTGTCCAATTCTTATACTCCTTTGCCCAGGCTAATCTCTTGATAGCATGCTCATCCTTCAGAAATGCTCTTTTCCTTGCTCTCCACTTCTTTATGTTGACTGAAGCCAATGCTCTCTTGACTGTCTTAACAGAGGCATAGGGTGCAACATTATGGCGCAATTCTGATAATGGCTGATAGCGTCCCTTCTTGGACTCTCTGGCTAGGTGGCGGCAGGTTCTGGTATCGATAATTTTGGGTCTTCCAGTAAATGGGAGGTTTTTTCCATCACCCCTCTTTTGATACCGTTTGTAAAAACTTTTAACTGTGCTCTGGGAGCGATGTAAAAGCTGTCCAATCTCAGAAAATGCAATATTTTTCTCCCTTAGGGCAACAATTTGCCCTTTCTCAAAGTCTGTGAGGTAACCTGTCTTTTGTGAAGGCATGGTTGTTGAGGGGTGGTTGATTGAGGGGATGGGGTTTTTTGAGGTGTTGCTTGGTAACCACTGATCGGACGATCCCTTTTGTCCTAGTACTTTAGATCTCACGAAAACATACGAACTAGGTATCTGAAAAGACAGTGCCCTTACAGCCTTTGGATCGGTGAGTGCTTTGAGTACGATATGTATTTTAATCTAGTAAGAGTATACAAGTATATAATGACGAAAATTAGGAGTATTTATGACAAGAATAGAAGAGAGAGATGTGCAATATCACGAAGACAAAGATAGAAAAAAGAAAAGAAAAGGGGAGAGATGCTGAGGGTGTCGTTGAGGTATTATAATTGATACCTAGTAGTCTAATCACCAAGAAACTCACCCTACTCATCTCCTGTCACTTATTTAATTACTCGCTCTTGCGTATTGTACGGAATTTTTTTGTTATAACATGTAAGCCTATGTAAGGCTTATCCTAACCGGACCCTCGGTGAGTGCTTCTAAGATGACGTAGTTGCCGGGAGAAAAGGGAGGAAGAGAGAAAAATAAAACTAAATAAAAAGTGAAGCCACAAAATTAAAAGAGAAAGAAGGATGCTTAAGGGCCAGCCAGCCGCCACCATGGGGTAGAGCTGGGGCGAGCCAATACCTGCAAGTGCGTTTGGAGGGGGAGTCAGGTATCTCGGATGGCTCTGGTGAGAGAATCTCTGGTGGATCTTCACCACTAGGTGATTGGTCATAACGCTTCCGTTTAGATAGATGCTTCGCAATCGCGTAACGATGGTTCTGTGGCGCCCAGGAAAGTGGTGTTTCGCCGCTGAGATCTCTCGCATCGGGGTTGAAATCTCTACGTTCGAGCAGGACCTTCACGATCTCCTGGTGCCCGTTCCAAACAACCCACGAGAGCGGCGTTCGACCATCATCATCCGGAATATCGGGCTTGGTGTCCACGTGGTTGAGTAGCATTCCCACGACACCCTCACCCCCACTCGCGGCAGCCCAAGTCAAGGGGGTTCAGCCATATAGATCTATCATGTTAGGGTTAACATCTTCCCGTTCCAGTAGCATCTTCACAATACATTCTTTCACATACTCAGCAGCATACGAGAGTAGTATTTGTTGGAAATCAGGAAAAACCGGAGTCCTATCCGTTCGCCATCAGTCGTTCACCGTTCACCTGCGAGCCTTTTACCCATCGCCCACCTGCCTAGCCATTTGCCGTTTGTTTTTCTTGTCGTTCGCCGTTCGTTACCGCCACTTGGTTTGTTGGGGCAGAAGGTCTGCTGGAGATGGGCGCGATCGCGGTGGTGGGGGCGGAACGGGGACGGCAGCTGGAGCCTTTACGGGGCTTGTATTTCTTTTGTTAGTTGGGGAGCGGGCATCAGGAATGGGGACTTGCGTGGAGGAACAGGGAAGGCGATGGACGAGTGTGGAGGGTGGTGGAGTGAGCGGGGAATTTTTTTGATCGGTTATTTATACTCCTGTTGTTTCCTGTCCGTTAGAGATGAAAAAGCGAGTTGATGAAAGAGGGTGGACTTGGAGAGAGTGTGAACCAGACGAGAGAAAAGATTTTCTTACCCCGCCTTTTCTTCGGTGCTTGGCGTTTCGTTTCCACCGAGTGACCGCCTGTGACGGCGGTGCCAGTGTCGCGAGTTCTGCTCCGGAAAGCCAGCTGTTTAACAGTGTTCGGCCATATAAATCTAGCCTATCGGGATTAACACCAATCCGATCTAGCAGCAGCTTCGTCACATCGCTCTGCCCGGTGACAGCAGCCTACTGGAGAGAGGTGTTCGCCCCTGGTGATCGGGCATCTCGAAATTGGCATCTCCTCGTTCCAAGAGCGCCTTCACAATGCCACCATTCCCAATCTCGGCGGCACGAGAGGGTGCGGTTCGTCCGAGGTGATCTGGCGTGTTGGGGTTGATGTTTGCCCGTTCTGGAAGCCCGTTGACGAGATCCTCACGCCTCTCCTGGACAGCCCATAAGAGCAGTGGCTCTCCATGTATATCGACTGGGTTGGGATTAACGTCGTTCCGTCCAAATAACGCCTCCACAATACCGTCATGTGCTATCACAGCAGCCTACCAGAGCGGCGCCCGACCACCCAGACCCGCTTTGTCTGGATCGATATCATCTTGCTCCAATAGCAGTTTCACGGCTGCCCCGTGCCCCTTTCTAGCCGCGCGCATGATGGCCATGTTACCATCCCAATAAGCTGCATTAAGATCCCATTTCTTCATCCCCAATAAATCAACAGTTATCTCAAAGAGCCCGAGATATGCCGCATAGTGAAGTCCTGTAAACCCCTTAAGCGTCCCGAGCTCCGGGAGGCCAAGTCTCGATTCGCCCCGCATGTGTGATAAGAACAGCCTAGATGATATGTGCCTATCGTAAACACCAAGAAAGCTGCGTATAAGAGGTTTTACATTTTCATTGACTTCCTTCCTAAGATGAGTTCCGCAGTAGCGGGAAGCATGGCGGAGCAACGGAGCTTCTGATGGAGTCAAAGAAGAATCGGGTGAAAGTTCCATAATGGACTGGAAGTTGAGATAAGTTAAGCAAACCTTGACGATCATGGCATGGGAACTACAGAACAGTCCTGGGTATTGTATGGGAAACTCTCGAAGAGTAAAATAAACCAGGCGAACAGTGGAGGATGACACTTCAACGACGACCAGGCCTAGGCAGCAGCCCAGTAACGTCTTTATAGAAGGAACACTCTGGGCATTCAGATCCCTAGATCCCGTTTCTACCGCGAGAGCATGACATAGTTCGTCGGTCCGTAGTGGGTGCTCCGAATGGGACACCCACATCAGGACCTCCATACCGGCTCTTGATTTGGTCCCTTTCTGCGACAAAATTCGTGCTAGGGCCGCCTTGTACGCATCTCCTAGACTGTTGCCTTTCGTCATCTCCTCAAGCCTTTCCCTTCTATCATATCGTTATTTCTCCCAGAACCGCCTCAATGTTGAGCGAAACGAGGAGGAAGCTATGCACCATTGTTAGCAAAGAATGCACCCCCCGCCGGGAAAGCATTAGGTGTTTCTGCTCACACTTAGGAGGCTGTCTCCGGAATCGTTTTCATAATATCTGCCCACAAATTACCGTCCATTGCGCCAGCCTCTGTCCCCATCAAGCCCCCTCTCTAAGTAGTGTCTAATTTCATATTTTCAGGTACCACAGCTGCCTCGGCGAAAAATCTGACTATCTCGTCCTGGACATGAGGCCTTCCGGTAAGGAATACCCGGGTTCTTGGTGACTCCCGAACAATATCCCACAGTGACCCAAGAAGCTCCAGTCGATACCTTAGAGAGGACTCATCCAAAGCGTCGATACAAATAAATCCCTCTGGTATCGGCGCGATAGTCCCCGTTAACAATTCAGCCAGCTCAGGAAGTCGGAGACGCCGCCCGCCAAACTCCCTTTTTGCCTTTTGGAAGGCCTCCCGTATGTGCTTAGGGGTGTTCCCCCTAATCACAAGCTACTTGAGGATGGCCTCCAGCATATTTGTGGCGGACTGCACTTCATGAGCTTGGAAATCGCAATACAGCCCCGCAACAGTGATTTCTTTTCCGCCCGGTTGATGTATGTCAGTACCTGGACCGTCTTGATATGATTGGCACAAGTACCCACCTACAAATAATTTCAGGTTGTGCAAATGCAGTTCTCCAATATGCACATACAGGTCCTCTTCTAGCACCCATTGTCAGTGATCATTGGGTTCAAAGATTCTTAAGTCATCATCCAGAATATCATATTCAAAAGCAATACAGCATTGATATTGACTACAAAAATACTCATTAGCCTGATGATCTATGCTCCTGGTTTAATAAATACTCAGTAGTTTGTGATAAGCACAAGATTCAGAGTTCTGATATTTACAACTTTGATGAAACTGGCTTTTCATATTGGTATTAGATGTGACCAATGGATCATCACATGAGATCCAAGCTGGAAAGTGCATCTGGGCAGCTCAATGAATAGAGAGCCTGTCTCAGTCTATGAGATAATTAGTGGAGATAGAATTGTTTTACCTCTAATGATTATCATACCTGGTATGATTCACCAAGAGCTATGGTATACAGCTACATCAGTACCAGATAATTACCTGATTGGCACCTCTGAAACTGGTTATAGTAATGACATATTATCGATGAAGTGGATGGTCCACTTTGAATGATTTTCTTCAGCAAGGCAAGTTAGCAGCAATAGACTCTTGCTACGGGATAGTTTTGATTCACACTGTACTAAAGAGTTTATCAACTTCTGCAATGACCACAAGATTGTAGTCTTTTGTCTTCCCCCTCATTCAAGCAATCTTCTACAACCCTTAGATGTGATTGTTTTTCAATCATATAAGTACTATCAAGTTGCAGCTATTGAGGCTGCAATGTGTACAGGTTGTAGATATTTTGATAAAGTTGAATTTTTGGATAAAATTGATTCTATCCACCAGCAAACTTTTAAAGTTACAACCATTTAATCAGCCTTCTATATTACTGGACTCATTCCCTATAATCCAGATATTGTTATTTCTAGGCTACAAGAAGCACAGCTTATTTCAAGTCAACCATCTATTCTAACACCTATATTATCTCCAACTATACCACTTACAGTTTGGAGCTTAAAGAGACAAGACAAGGAATTGCTTTATGATGTATCAGATTTTTCCCCTTCATTTCAGCAGAGATTAAGATATGTACTTCAAGGCAGCCTAGTACAGGCACAATCTGATGTCTTGGCAATAGAGTATATAGAGTATACTAGGACTGCAGAAGAAGTAAGGGCTACTAGGTGGAGAGCACTGAATAGAAGGCAGGTGCAGAAAGCAGGTATTATTTATACTTCAGAAGCAAGGAAAATGGTAAAATGAAGAAAAGATGAAGATGTAGTCAAAGCTGAAAAGCAGCTAGGACAGGCTCAAAATATGCAGAACAGAGCTATACAAGCTGAGTGCAAGCTTCTCCTAAATGAAATGAAGTCATATGTCAAGGACAGAAAGGCAGTTCAAGCATATAAAAATAAACTATCAAAGCTGATAATAGATAGTATTCAGAGATATATGAGGTTTAAAAGAGGGAATGTAAATTAGCATGTTATGATATTATCATTATGTAGTATAATAGAATGCAAAGGTTTAGTAGAGACACAAAGTTGTGTTGAGCTACTATCTTCTGTTGAGCTACTATGTTGTGTTGAGCTACCCAGTTACTATAGTAAGCTACAAAGTTGTATTGAGCCACAAAGTTGTGTTGAGCTATTAGGCAATCTGGAGGAGTGTACAAGGTTGTGAGCAAGTGAGCGATTTGGAGTTTTAGTGGCTAGCCACAACCTTGATACAAGTAAAAGCTACTTGGAGTAAATTAGCAGATAAGATTCTCATTACTGCATTGCTTTCAAGTTAACAGTACCAAAAAGAGAAAAGGTTGAATAATGAGTTTAAGAAAGAGGTGTAGAATGACCTTATGAATCAGTTCAATGAGGAGAATATTACTGGTAATAGCAAACTTGTAGTTTAGCAGCTGAAATCCTGAACTAGTGCAGTGAGAGTTCCACCTTTAATTTGATTAATACCTATAACTAACAAATATTCTTCAATAGTTGTAAATAAAGTAGAAGGCGTTTAATCACCTTCTTAATTCATCAGGATTTGGGTAAGATCAGGAAAGCAAAGTAGTAATGATAGCTGAAAGTGTCTAGCAGGACTATTTAAAGGTATAAAATAAATTCATTGGTGAAGTCCAAGTAACTAATCTCTTGTTTGTCAGATTCATCCACATGCTGCTGAATTCCAAACTCAGGTCTTGGAAATCTATTTAAAACTTGACAAAGTTTTCCATAACATATCAGCTACAGGCTTCAATACAGTTATACCAAAAGTCAGGTACCTTCAGGGAGATACCATATGTCCAGGAGAAAAGGTTCAGAAGAACAAGTATTGTTAGAAGATAATTATGAGTAGTAAGATAGAGAGAATTTTTACTATAAGGTAATAACTAATAAATAAAACTAGGAACTTCCCAGAAGAGTAATTGGAAAGTGAACTTAGTTCACCGAACTCAAGCCTTATTATTCTAAACCTTTAATCAACTGCAATGCTCTTATCAGAACCTCTTTTGATTTCTAGAACCTCGCAACAGCCTACTCAGCCAGCAACTACATCGCAAAAGCGAAGAGCCAACTTTGAGGCAGAAACGAGATCTGGATATACAGAGCAAATTGCGAATGGGATATCTGGATTGGTTGCCAATATTAGAGCTAGTAAATAGATAAGAGACTCAGAAGGTGATGAGAATGATGGATACAACTCCACAATAAATCCTGTTACTAGGACTACTGGTACTATACCTGCTGAGTTTTAACAATATTCAGAAGCTTTGGGAATTGTAATAACAATGTATAAGAATGGAAGAATTACTAGGAATACAGTAAAGATTGTGGTAAAGGCACTTGAAAGTAATCCTACAGGTAGTATTATGGTTATACAATTGTTAGCTGAATTTTATGAGTATTGGATTAATGATGTCGTGAAAGCTCAGACCTCACTTGATACTAGTCATGTAATATAAAACTAATTTAATTATTTATTATGTATGTCTAAATCATCTTGTTTGTATAATTGGCTAATAGCTTCTCCACATATCTCTAGCAATCTTATATCTTGTCTCTTTTCCTTACTACCTCCTTTGTGCTAGAATAAATTATTCTGAACTCTTGCTTCATGATTGGCATTGGTTCTATTTCCTAGTTAGCCATAAGATACTGTTCCTTATCTGTAAAAGGAATGCCTTTAGCAGCTATCATATCATGCAAATACCATGTAGTATTAAAAATACTTGCAAATGTCTTCAAATCATAATTAGAGGGCAAGTTCAGGATTCTACAATGAGATTTCAGCATGCCAAAAGTGCATTTAATGCAATTCTGAGCTAATACAGGTGTTAAATTGAATAGTTCTTTTTGTTAGGCAGATACCAAACTCTAATGTAGCTTGAGAGATATAGGCCAAATCTTTGATTGAAGAATCTGTCAAGAAAGATTTATCGCAATATAATTGGTAAGGTAAAGATTTAAATTGTAAAATAATTTTATATTGATAAGATCTCTTCTCCATTGCTTGATGATATTTGTAAAGCTAGGGAGACACTGCGATATTTATATCCTACATCTAAGTGTTCACGGACTACTTCTAACTACAATACTTCCAAAGTACCACGCTGGTTTCAATATGCTAATATCTAGAATCTTATAAATGTGAGCACCGTTTGACTCTGAAAACCTCTCACACCCTTTCACAGTTATAGAATAGTATTCCCCCACTGAGATGACTACACTATTTGTTTTACCAAACAGATGTTTTCAACTTAGTTGTCTGGATAGACTATTATATTACTTCAGTCTCATTAACTATCATTCCAGTAGTCTCTTCGGTCATGAAGTCATCAGTTTCATGTTGGGCCACCCTCTACCAACTGCAAGTTCAAGCCCGGCATACCAACATCTTATAGGTCTTTAACTTATCTAAGTCTTCTTATCTGAGTGTGCCTCCTCTTGGTCCACCTGCCTCTGCAGACAGGTCCTATTACTAGGACTAACCAACCTACAGCTAATCTCAAAAGGGTATAAGTAGATGTTAGGTATATGAAAATCTGAGACAAAAAGTATACAGACCTCATGGTAGGGTAACTGTGCACAGACCCTTGATTTTTCAAAGAAGAAAACACCCCCCTCTGGCCCCCTCATAGAGTTGGCATGTTATTAGTGGGATTTCAAGAGTTGTATCCTATAACTAAAAAGTCACATCAATGAAGCCTACTTCGTAATACCATATATATTGCCACCATCCATCTAGCTGTATGCTGTTTGTAAGATATATGAGAGAGGACCTTTGGCGACATCTGAGAAGTGAAACAGACAGATTCCATCAGAGGTACATTGTGATAATAGACTTTAAGGTTAGGCTTCCAAATTATGGGTTGAAGGTGACAGGACATTATCGGTGAAATACTTCAAGAGGATATCACAGTAGTAGAAGCTACTAAGGGCATACTAAATCCATCCATACTATTCTGAGATCAGCTGTAGGTTAATTGGTCCTAGTAATATGACCCCTCTATAGAGACAGGCAGACTAAGGGAAAGCACACTCAGATAGGAAGATCTAAATAAGTTGAAGACCCTTAAGATGTTAACACATCAGGCTTGGACTTGCAATTGGCACCAGGTAGTCTGGCATGAAACTGATCACTTCATGACTGAAGAGATGACTGGAATGATAGTCAATCAAACTGAAGTAATATAATAGTCTATATGATCAACTAAGTTATAGACTATTTGATATAACAAATAGCGCAGTCATCTCAGCGGAGAAATAATATTTTGTAACCATGAAAGAGTGTGAGAAGTTTTAGGATCACACAGTACTTGCACTTATAAGATTCTGGACATTGGCATATTAAAATCAGAGTGGTACTTTAGAGGCATAGTAGTTAGAAGTAGTCTGTCAATACTCACATATGGGATATGAATATCGAAGTGCCTCCCAAGCTTTACAGATATCATCAAGCAACAGAGAAGAGATCTTATCAATATAAAATTGTTTTCACTATATATCTTTGCCTTGCCTATTTATTGAGATAAGCCTACCTCGACTGATTCTCTGATCAAAGATTTTGGCTAATGTCCCTCAGTTATACTAGAGTTTATCGTCTGCCTAATAGTTGATCCAGTATGTTCTTAGTAGCTCCCACCACTGCAGCATCCTCTTGAAGTATTTCACCAAAAATGCCCCATCACTTTTAGCCCATGATTAGGAATCCTAACTTTGAAGCCTACTCTCTCAATACACCTCAAATAGAACCCTTCTGTTTCACTTCCCAGATATCACCAAAGGACCCCTCTGATATATCCTGTGAAAAGCATATAGTCAGATAGACGGTAATGAAGTTTATTGTATTATAAAGTGGGCTTTATTGATGTGATATTTTAGTTACAGGATGCAACTGTCAAAATCTCGCTAATAATATGTGGACCCCATAAGGGAGCCAGAAGAGGGTATTGCCTTTCCGGAAAATCAAGAGTATGTGCACAGTTACCCTACTATGGGTATGTGCATATGTCTTAGATTTCCATATGCCTAACACTTTTGCATTTTGTAGCCTAAAGCAAGAATAAAGTTAGTCACCTACAATTGGGAAACGCATTCAATTATGATATGTAATCTTACATTACCTCACTAACAATTTATTCTAATAAATGATAGCAAACTCCACAATATAGCATAAGAATTTTCAAAGATATAAGATAGTTGGTATCAGCTAGGTAGTACTTTCCACCAGGTACTTAAAATCCTTTACAGCCGTCAGGCATACAGAAATATGAGACAAAGTGCACAGACCTCATAGTAGTGTAACTGCACACAGACCCTCGATTTTCCAAAGAAGCCAATACCTCCCTCCGGCCCCTTTATCTCGTAAACTGCTAAAACATTCAGGCTTATTTAAAATATAGAATACTAGCCTTGTAGGGAAATGATTAACATCACATAATATCAAATTCAAACTCAATCTAAGAAGCAACTATAAAAACTCAGCTCGCTGAACTCACCTGAACTGATCGTGGCGCAGTTTTCATTGCTTTAAATGACCCAAGAGTGTATGCAAAGAGTTTTACTTATGTTAATTGGCCCTGTTTGTGGGCACTCTATTTATTAGGGGGTCTGATTTCACTGCATGACCAGTCTAGGTGAGTTCATTATGACCGAGTTTTTACAGTATACGGATGTAAAAAAAAAAAAAAGAAAAATCTTTATACAGATATTGTGGAAGAGAAAAAAGCATTCATAATATAAGGCATGATTACATTCACAGCAGCCAGAGTTGACTGACTTAACCTTTATAGTGCGAGATAAATCCTGAGAGCACAGCCAATGACAAAAAAGACAAAGTGAGCAGGTAGGAGGCTGTTCAAAAGTATGGGTCCAAGGGTCGGAGAAGGGGACCGAAGTGGGTTTGTGGTACTTTAGAGTACTAGAAGAGCAGGGAATGTAGGTAACTATGTGTTAGGCGGACGCCCAACTCAAGTATATAACTGAGGGACGTAGGCCCGAAATCTTTGATTGGAGAATCTGTCGAGGAAGGCTCGTCTCGATAAAATAGGTAAGGTAAAGATTTAAAGCGTAAANATTATATTGATAAGATCTCTTCTCCGTTGCTTGATGATGTCTGTAAAGCTCGGGAGGCACTTCGATATTTATATCCCGCGTCTGAGTGTTCGCGGACTACTTCTAACTACTATGCCTCCGAAGTACCACTCTGGTTTTAATACACAAACGTCTAGAATCTTATAAGTGCGCCCACCGTTTGACCCTGAAACTTATCACTCCCTTTCGCGGACTCGGAATAGTATTCCTCCTTTGAGATGACTGCGCTATTTTTTATACCAAACAGCCGCCTTCAACTTAGATGTCCGCATAGACTATTATTTTACTCTAGCCTGGTTGACTATCGATCCAGTAGTCTCTTCGGTCATGAAGTGATCAAGTTCATGCCGGATCACCTAGTGCCAATCGCAAGTCCGAGCCCAACGTGTCAACGTCTTAAGGGGCTCCGACTTATCTAGGTCTTCCATTCTGAGCGTGCTTTCCCTTGGTCCGCCGGCCTCCATAGAGGGGTCCTATTACTAGGACCAACCAATCTACAGCTGATCTCAGAAGGGTATGGGTGGATTCGGTATACCCCTAGTAGCTGCCACTACTGGGATATCCTCCTAGAGTATTTCTTCCAAAAACGTCCCGTCACTTTCGGCCTATAGTTTAGGAAGCCTAACTTTGAAGCCTACTATCTCGATGCGCCTCCGACGGATATCCTCTGTTCCACTTCCCAGATGTCGCCACAGGTCCCCTCTCATATATCCTGCGAGCAGCATGCAGTCGGACAAACGGCGGCGACGTATATGCTATTATGAAGTGGGCTTCATTCATGTGACCTTTTAGTTATGGGACGCAACTCTTGAAATCTCGCTAATGATGTGCGGGCCCCATAAGGGGGCCGGAGGGGGGTTTTGGCACTCCGGTAAATTGAGGGTCTATGCGCAGTTACCCTACCGTGGGTCTGTGCACATGTCTCGGATTTCCTTATGCCTAACATGAGCTCCCTCCTTCTAGGCTTCGCCTCGAATGCCTTTATAACCCTTTTATAATTTCTTCTAAGTACATTTTAAGACTCAGTGTAGTCAGGGTAAAAAACCTCACGCGTTTACTTGGCCACGGCAGGAAAACCTTTTCCTCACTATCTTACTTCTGCCCTTCCTGGCATGTCCGGATTTTCAGAATGAAAATTCTCCACAACTTCCTCCGCATTTTCCATACTAGTGGCAGGCTCCCATGTGTTCTCATCTTCTGAACACCCTTGCCATTTAACAAAATACCACAGTTCTCGCTTCTCTTGGTAGCGGCCGCGTACTCGTTTCCTGTACGAACGAATCTCGCTTCCTACGATTTTTTCAACCTCCCATTGTAGATCGCCATCATTGTCCTCCGGCTCTCTAGGGGGTTGTTGGCGATTGTCATGAACTGACTCGCGGTAGGGTTCCAATGGTGCGATATGGAATACGGGATGAATGTTCCAGCGATCGGATATGTTGAGCTTGAACGCTCTGGATCCACGTCTTTCCATAATTTGGAAGGGGCTGCATAGCTTTGGACTTAGCTTCTTAGATTTCCGTCGGGTACGGATGTTTTTAGCATTTAACATTACTTTGTCCCCGATCTTCAAGTCCGGCTGTTGTCGAGCTTTCCGGTCATAATATTTCGACATCCCTTGTCATGTCTTTTCTAGTGACCCTCATGCTTGTTCATGTATCGTCTTAATCCCGTTTGCGTAAAGTGTAGCTCCTGGATTTTGAGCTTTACGCTCCTTCATCCACTCTGTCTGTGGATGGAATCCGTAGTTCGCATAGAATGGTCACATCCCGTGAGCATTGGTTGCGGAGTTGTTATAGGCATGTTCAGCTAGCGGTAGCAGCTGATAACAATCATCCTGATCGTAATTGATAAAACTTCGCAGGTAACCTTCCAGCACTTGGTTGGTACATTCAGTTTGTCCGTCAGTCTGAGGGTGGTATGCCGTTGACATTCTTCGCTTAATCTCCAGTGCCTTGCAAAGGGATTCCCAAAATTCTCCTGCAAACTTTGAGTCCATGTCCGAGACAATTTCGGTTGGTAGGCCGTGCAGCCTCCATACTTCTTTCAGGAACGCATTTGCGACATCCTTGGCCGTAGCCGAGGTCTGTAGTCTGATGAAATGTGCCATCTTTGTGAACCGATCGACTACTACCGTTATCTGAGTACAACCTTGTGACTCTGGTAGTTGCGTGATGAAGTCCACCGAGATAGATGCCCATGCTGAGTAGGGTATTTGCAGTGGTTGCAGTAATCCGTACTTAGCGTGTCTAGGCGATTTGTTATGTTGGCAATCATCGCAGGATTGTACGTAGTCATTGACCCATGCTGCCAGTCCTTTCCAGTCAAAGTGTCTCATGATTATTTCCAAAGTTTTTTCTTGTCCGAAATGTCCTGCAACTTTTGCATCATGACATCCTTCTGCAATCTTGGTATATAGCGCCTGACTGTTTGGTACAAATAGTCTTTGCTTATAATATAGTAGATCGTCAGTTAAGGTCCAGTCTTTGGGAAAATCTTTTCCTTCGTCTCGTAACCTAATGAGCTCTTCCCTCCATTGCCTTCAAGCTGCGTCTGTTCCGATAGCTGCCTGTATCTTGCTTAGGAATTCAGGATTGAACTGCTTCATACCCTTTTGCAGGATAATAGCATTTGACATTAGAACCTTTTCGGGTACTTCTGAAATATCGTACCAATGTTCATTGTCTTTAGCCGATGCCTGTAGGTAGCTGATACTTGGTTCCTGTTCCTTGAAGATCAAGGATCTCGTAGCTATATCGGTGCTTCCGAATCCTACGGTACCTCGTTCTGTGTTCTCCAAGTTGTCTACTTCCATCATCTCGGAGGTGCTGACTTTTTCTACCACCAGTTGAGCTATGCGATCGCCCATTCTTATCTGGCAGTCCACATCCTTATGGTTGAAAAGTACGACTTTGAGTTCGCTGGTGTAATCAGCATCGATCACTCCTGCGCCAGTAGAGATTCCGCTTCGGACCGCTAATCCACTTCATGGGGCAACTCTTCCGTAAGTTCCTTCGGGTAGCCCCACGGCTATACCCGTCCTTATTAGTGCTTGTCCATATTTCGGGACAATGTCATCTTCTATGGTGTATAGGTCATGCCCTGCCGCCATTCTTGAGCCTTTCGTCGGCAAATATGCCTTTTTACTCAATCTCTTGACCCTAATAACGGGTTCCTTTCCCCCTCTTCGAGGTTCCAAATCCAAATCTTTATCTCCATCCCAGTCTTCCCCTTCATCGCCTACCCTCGCTACTAGCGACACCAAGAAATTTTCTTCTTTCAAAGTTTTCTGTTCGCGATGCGTAGCTCCCTCCTCAGGACGGTACTCCGGCCGTCTGCTTAATGCATCAGGCTTTCCGCCCTTTGTGCCTGGTCAGTATACAATGCGAAAATTGTATTCTACCAACTTCTGAGCCCATCGAATTTGACGGCCACTACAGACTTTTGAGGTGAGGAAGTATTGTAGGTTTTGGTGGTCGGTAAAGACTGTGATCGGTTTCTCCGTTCCGATCAAGTAGTGTCTCCATTCTTTACAGGCTTCCAGGATCGCGAGAAGTTCCTTATCGTGGATCTCATAATTGCACTCCGCCGAGTTTAATTTTCTGGAATGGAAACCTACTGGATGTAATCTTTTCTCAAAGTACTGAGAAAGGACGCAGCCGAGTGCAAAATCACTGGCATCCGTTTCTACCACTGTTTCTCTTTCTGGGAAAAAATGGTGGAGTATGGGGGCTGTGGTGAATCGGTGCTTTAGTTCTTCGAAAGCAGTGTCTTGTTCAATTCTCCATTTAAAATTCTTAGGATTTCCTTGCAATGTCTCGGTTATTGGCTTGCAAATAGCCGAGAAGTTTTTTATAAATCGTCGGTAGAAGTTAGCAAACCCCATAAAGACTTGTACTTCTCTAACCGACTTAGGCACTTTCCAAACCATTATGCATTCCACCTTTCGGGTGCTCATAGACACCCTATCGACCGCCACCATATAGCCTAAGAATTCCACCTCTGTGGCATGGAAGGACGATTTCTTTAGTGATACCACTAATTGAAAGTCTGATAGACTTTGTAAAACTTTCTTAACAGCTTCGATGTGCTCCTTTTCATCCTTTGAGTAGATGAGAATATCATCAAGGTAACAAACAACTCTGACGTCCAAGTATTCGTCTAGAACTTGGTTCATCATATCTTGGAAGGTTGCTGGAGCATTAACCAATCCAAAAGGCATAACCTTATATTCGTAGTTCCCGTATCTCATACGGAACGCTGTCTTCCACTCATCCCCTTCTTTTATCCTAATCAGGTGGTAGCCATCCTTAAGGTCTAACTTGGTGAAGATCTTTGCGCCGGCTACTCTATCTCTGAGTTCGGACATTAGTGGAAGGAGATGTTTGTTGAGAATAGTAATCTTATTTAGATTTCGATAATCCACAACTAGACGTAGTCTACCATCTGGTTTTGGTACGAATAATATAGGTGCGCCTGCTGGTGATTGGCTCCGTGTGATTTTCCACTGTTTGATCATCATTTCCAAGTATTCTCGTAAAGCTTTAAGCTGTTTTTCGGACAACGGGTATATCGGCCCCCAGGGGGGGGTTGATCCTGGAATCAGTTTGATTTCATGATCGAATGTCCGTCTTGGAGCTAATTTTTCTGCCGTTTGGGCTTCAAACAAATGTTTATAACTCCAGTATTCTTTCAGTAACGATTCGAGTTCCACAGTATTTTCGATGGTTCCGATTCTTCCGATGCGTCAGGCATTAGGATCCCAAGCAACAGATTCGTCATATTCAAACATATCCACTATTCCTTCATCTTCTTCCACACAGTTTTCGCAACATTTTGCGGAGAAGGTCCAATTTTCTGTATCTTCTATGTGAGACACTGGGTGTTCATGATGCCACCAACCAAAAGGAATTATCATTCCATAGTGACCTGCCTTAGCCACTTCACAAGACACTTCGGAGATGTGTCGGTTTTTTCCTATTTCCAATTTTATTGGGAGAGTGTAACACTTCCCTCCAGAAGCGGCTGACGATCCGTCAAAACCTAAGATGTCAACTGCATTATCGCGTTCTACCGAGGGAACGCGAAGGTCTTCAACTAGGTCCTTATTTATAAGGAACACGTTGGATTCCGAGTCTAATCAGACTTTAATTTTGTATCGCTTATCGTGTATATGGAGGTAAGCGATCGCCTCCGGACAGTTGTATTGTTTTGGTTTTGAAGCGTTTAGTTCGACGCGCTTGGCGCGGATAAGACTTTCTTGGTTCTTTCGTTTAGGCATCGTTGATGTTGGGTGTAGGTAACAAGATGTTTGTTACTATGCCCGCATAGTTTCGACCATTTAGGTCTGCTCGGACAAACTAGTAACTCTTTAGCTCTAACAATCTGGGTCTACATACTAAAGCGGCATTTCACCGATACGCTTATTGCGCACGACCAGTTTTCAGGCTGGATGCCTTCTCCCGACACACCAGACCTAGGCTCATAGCAGATTTTCGGGCGGTTATTAGCCATTGCACTCCCCTAATGTGGGGTTCCCGCTTTCACCGAGTCCTTTTCCTTAGGATTTCGGTTATGCGTCCAGCTCCATCAGAGGGGCCTTGCGCACCAAAGCGGTACATCCCTATCCCACACTCTGGCCAGAAGGCAAGATAGTATATACGTATAATACGACTCAGACTCATGTGGTAGGTGGAACGGCCCGCGTCGGTTGTCCTCCTGTCGTGTATTGTTATCAGGTAGATCTTGCATTGCTATGTCCCAACTTCTTCGGTATAGTAACTTGCTTGCACACGGGTAGCAGGCAACCACCAGGTAACTCGAGGAACTTCGTACTATTAGCTTCTGGGCCATGTGGGCAAGTTAACTATCCTCTCTTTCGATCAAGACTCTCCATATATTGATTCTTGTGTTCGAGCTCGAAAGTCCCTCGAGGGGTCCCTTCACTTAGAGCCTACTTGCGTTGATCCTGAAAGGAGAGACTTGCTTCGCGCCGCTTTGATCATTTTGAGTTTCGACTACCGTAGTTGCAAAAGGACTACCAAATCACCATCGTGGTCGGTACCCAATACACCCCAGCCAAAGGGGGTTCCTGTTTCGATTCCAGTTCCCTTAGGACACTGAATACCCAATCGCCGTCGCCGTTAGTACCAATGAACTGACCTAGGTCAGTTCTTCGTCGTCTGCCAGTTCTCAGATTTTATTCACTCGGGCTGGGTGCTGAACAGTTGCGACTTTACCAGTTAATTTAGGCTTCACAATAGCCGATCTTGCTCGTCGAATTCCCATTTTTATCAGTCTTGAGCTGACCGTTGCCGCCAATATATGGGCATCTCTCCAACACGTCTGATAGGGGTGGTTTTTCTTTCCACAGCGTGTGCAATCTCCCTCTTTCCTCCCAGTGTCTATCACACTCTGCGGGATACCGGTATGGGCCTGGGCGAAGTTCGTGTGGGTGGTCTTCGTCGCACCTCCCAACCTTTTCCTGGGCTTCTTCGGTTCATCGTCCCTTTTCCATTTTTGTGATGGGGCTCCACCTCCTTTGACACAAGGTTTAGTATCCCTTTGTTACCTTTGTTTAGAGTCCCGTTGGTCTTCTCTTTTGACTTCTTGGACTATTTTAGGCTTGGACGGTTGGTCGCGTCCAATTTTCTTTCTGGCTAGCAGTCCTTCTTCTGACCGCCCACATAGCCTTAATGCCTCTTGCCATTCTTGATCCGTTGTATATTGCAGGGCCAACAACCTGCGGACAATCTGTTCAGGAAGTTTGTCTTCGACTACCTCTCTCCAGGATTCCGCGGTCATGCGTGCACCGATGTTATGGTTGTGCATGACTGTCAGATAGCGTTCAATACTGCCGTCGTACGTGACTAGTTTCATTGCTCGAAGGGCTAGTCTTTCGGCTTCTACCGGGGCGAATCGCTTGATCATTTCATGTTCGAAGCAGGTCCATGTTGCCAGCTCTGGTTGCTGAGTTTCTCCTTGAAGTCCGTCCATAGCCTTCCGGTACCATATGGTATATGGAAGGACTATGTCTCTTTTCGTACGGCTGAGCGCGTATATGACACGTTCCGGGGCGTCATCCCAGATTCGCGGGTTTCTTTCCAAATTGTCGGTGCATTGCAAGATCCTCACATATATATCTTGTGCGGGTCTGTCTTCAAAGAATGGGGGCGGCTCTGATGGTCGCTTAATATTTAGCGCCATCGCGTTGGCAAGTGTTTCTGCCATACCAGACTGTTCTGGTGTTTGTCCACGCCTGCCTCGGCTTGGACCTCCTCTCCTCCTTTCTCTCTCATCATTATCGTCGTCATCATCACTAGGATCTCCAGGGTTACATCCCTGTGTACCTGAAGGGGGTGCATCAGCAGTTTCTCGGCCTTTTTCCTTCTCCCGACGTGTGGGCGGAGCATAGTACTCCCCATCATCAGTTTCTTGGACTGCGGGTAATGGTGCGGGTCCTGCAACTTCGGGACTTGGTGCCGTGGCTAGTATTTTATTTATTGCCGCGGTTAACCCCTTCAGGGTTTGGTTTGTCTCGATATTGTGCAGTTGTTGCTGGTCTTGCGACCTGCAAATCTCCGCTTGGTGTGTCGCTTGATCTGTGCGCATTGGTCCGAGAGTACGGTTGACTTCTCTTTCTCGCGTAACACTTTGAGCGCGGAATTCCAAGAATTCCGTCCTTAGACTGAGGACCATTTGCTTCAAAGTCTGATCTCGGGCTAGTGCGGCTTGGCTTTCTTCCCCAAGTGTCCCATGTAACCTCGTGGTTACCTCTTCATGTTCCTGTTGACGCCTCTCCTCGGTGGCAATCTTCTTTGCCACTTCCTGTAGCATCTCTTCTTGTATCCCCTTGATTTCGCTTTCCACACCGGCCAGCTGCATCAACAAGATTGCAATATCGTTGTCGTGGACATCTTGTCCTTCCCTGATTTGCTGTTACACCTGAATTCACCTTAAGGTATTTTCTTGGGTAGCTCCCTTCAAATGTCTGAAAGCGATATTGGCTTGGTCGAGCGAGGTATCTATGTCTTGTCTTATCCGACCCAACGTTACCCCAAGATGTGCAGCCAATTTAGCCAAGTTTGCAGCATGGTCACCTCCTGGTTTAGGCGTGGAGGCCCTTGATATTCGATGAGTGCTTGCAATACTAGAGGATCGGTGAGAGGGTAATTGTCCTCTCCTGAACATAGGTTCCTGACGGGTTGAAGGGAAGGGACTGTGAATGGCAGAATCATCCGCCTTATCCGTGGTGTCGGGTCGGGTATCCATGGGTTCGCCTGCCGTTATTCTTTTCCTCGGGTCCTGAGGTATCTCCGCCATTGTGATACTTTCCAGATAGGCTAGCTGCTCTAGTAACCCTGGATGAGTGATTACTGGTACTTCGTACCAGAGTTCTCAATATCCTTTAAAAGGTTTAACGAATCGTATATAAGGTATCCAACGTTTGAGATACTCTAGTGGTGTAGGTATAAAAGGGTTCGGGTGGTCCGACTCTGGACACAAAACCTGAATCACCTTTTTCTCGAGGTTTAGGATGTACTTATAGTACATATAAAAGTGTGTTAGGCCCAGGCCGTGGGGATGTCTGGCCCCCTGATGACTGAGCCTGGATTTTCCTTTTCCTTCTCTTCCGTCTTTAAAGAGCACTGGGTGATCCAGTCAACGAAACTTTCCGACTTGGTCGAATTCCACGCAAAATCCGAAGCGTGCCAGGTACGATATATGCTATTGAATTGATCCCGGGTTGAGATCCCGAAAGGTTTTGTAAACCACGAGGGTTCCTGCGTATATTCTTCTTGGATCTCGAACAGCTCGGTTTCAAATATTTCTTCAAAGGAGTGAATATAGATTGGACAGTGAGGTGCTTCGAAAATGTAATCGAAGTCTGAGGTGAGGGTGGAGTTTGAAGTGAACTCGTAGTTCATATAGTGAGCTATGGTAACAGGAGAACTATCAATATACTGTTAGGCGGACGCCCAACTCAAGTACATAACTGAGGGACGTAGGCCCGAAATCTTTGATTGGAGAATCTGTCGAGGAAGGCTCGTCTCGATAAAATAGGTAAGGTAAAGATTTAAAGCGTAAAACAATATTATATTGATAAGATCTCTTCTCCGTTGCTTGATGATGTCTGTAAAGCTCGGGAGGCACTTCGATATTTATATCCCGCGTCTGAGTGTTCGCGGACTACTTCTAACTACTATGCCTCCGAAGTACCACTCTGGTTTTAATACACAAACGTCTAGAATCTTATAAGTGCGCCCACCGTTTGACCCTGAAACTTATCACACCCTTTCGCGGACTCGGAATAGTATTCCTCCATTGAGATGACTGCGCTATTTGTTATACCAAACAGCCGCCTTCAACTTAGATGTCCGCATAGACTATTATTTTACTCTAGCCTGGTTGACTATCGTTCCAGTAGTCTCTTCGGTCATGAAGTGATCAAGTTCATGCCGGGTCACCTAGTGCCAATCGCAAGTCCGAGCCCGACGTGTCAGCGTCTTAAGGGTCTCCGACTTATCTAGGTCTTCCATTCTGAGCGTGCTTTCCCTTGGTCCGCCGGCCTCCGTAGAGGGGTCCTATTACTAGGACCAACCAACCTACAGCTGATCTCAGAAGGGAATGGGTGGATTCGGTATACCCCTAGTAGCTGCCACTACTGGGATATCCTCCTAGAGTATTTCTTCCAAAAACGTCCTGTCACTTTCGGCCCATAGTTCAGGAAGCCTAACTTTGAAGCCTACTATCTCGATGCGCCTCCGACGGATATCCTCTGTTCCACTTCCCAGATGTCGCCAAAGGTCCCCTCCCATATATCCTGCGAACAGCATGCGGTCAGACGGACGGCGGCGTCGTATATGGTGTTCTGAATTGGGCTTCATTGATGTGACTTTTTAGTTACGGGACGCAACTCTCGAAATCTCACTAATGACGTATGCGCCCCATAAGGGGGCCGGAGGGGGGTGTTGGCACTCCGGTAAATTGAGGGTCTGTGCGCAGTTACCCTACCCTGGGTCTGTGCACATGTCTCGGATTTCCATATGCCTAACACTATGGGTTCTCTTGGAGTCAGCATAAGAATAGTGTCTGGAGGAATGGCCTGGGGAGTCTCATTGAGCTGGAGACCCTCATGTATTAATCGGTCTGCCACCTCTGCATGAAAGTAAAAGTGTGAACCATGTATTTTCCGATCGGCAGAGGAGCTGATGGTCTGTTGAATTCCATAGGTATTGACAATAGTAGTATCCAGTAACCAATAGAATTGAGGAAATGAATTCTGACAGCTTCATTGCTGAGTACTGTAGTAGGATCTCAGCTAGTCCGCAATATCTACACTACCTATATGGTAGGTGTAATCATCAACAAACTCGGAAATGGAAAGGACTTTGTGCGCTTTATCCTTGAAGACACTATGGATAACGGAGGCATTGGTGCTTGTTTTCTTAGGCCAGCGTCGAACTCATTCTACCTTTTTACTAACATCATAATAGCTAGTCATGAAGAGTACTGAGCTATTATCTTGCCAAATAAGACAGTAAATATTTCCAACTACCTCTCCACTCACATGCCCCCATAGAAGGACCTTTTTTGCTTCTTCTTTTTCTATCCTTAAAGATATAGGAAAGTCAGCACAATTAACTCTAGCAGTGGCAGCTGCACCAATACCTAATTCTAGTAACTTTTCAAATAATGGAATATTTGTAAAGTAGTTATCCAGAAGAAGGTTCCCCTGATAGCAGGAAGGAAGAAGTTGGGCTAATTGTAGAACTCCCTTTGAGGTGGAACTTATATTGGAGTGTTAGGTGGATGCCAAACTCTAGTATAATTCTGAGGGATATAGACTAAAGCTTTGATTAGAGAATCTGTCGAGGAAGGCTCATCTCGATAAATACATAAGGTAAAGATTTAAAGCATAAAACAATTTAATATTGATAAGATCTCTGCTCCATTGCTTGATGATGTCTGTAAAGCTTGGGAAGTACTTCGATATTTATATCCCCTATCAGTGTGTTCGTGGACTACTCCTAACTATTATGCCTCTGAAGTACCACTCTGGTTTTAATAAGCAAATGTCCAGAATCTTATAAGTACGAGCACTATTTGATCCTGAAACTTGTCGCACCGGTTTAGATTTACGGAATAGTATTCCTCTGTTGAGAGGACTGCACTATTTGTTATTTCAAATAGCAGCCTTTAACTTTGTTGTCCGTATAGACTATTATATCACTTTAGTCTTGTTGACTATTATTCTAGTAGTCTCTTCAGTCATGAAGTGATCAGATTCATGCCAGGCCACCTAGTGCCAATTGCAAGTCCGAGCCCAATGTGTCAACGTCTTAAGGGTCTCTGACTTATTGTTACGATCCCTAACCGGTATCAGTTCTTAGCAACGGGTAGACGATACTTCTCTTGTTCTCTCTCGACGATAGTTCTTAGGCCGATGCCTACGATAAGATGGGAGAGACTCTCGTGTCTCTAGTCCTTATCGCCTATTGTACTCTTTCTTCAACTCGACTCTATATCAGAGTCCTCGTCTCGTAGGTAGGTATTTGTAAAGAGCGTAAAGGTTTTATATTCATAAAAGCGTAAAGTAATAAGTAAGGAAATAACTTAGAACGAAGCCTGAAGAGCCTATCTACTCGGACCTAATGTCCTCCTTTTATAGTTGCCCTTCACGCCCTTGTGACTCATCCTTCAAGTCACACGTCACATATGACTCACAACTGTGAGTCATACCCAAAACATCATAAACTAATCATATGACCAAAGTGGTCACATGCGCAAAACCCATGACCTCTAAATGAGGTCATGTGCGAAACATAACATATCATCATAACTTAATCATATGACCGAAGTGGTCATATGCGTAAAACCCATGACCTCTAAATGAGGTCATGTGCGAAACATAACATACCTATGACTCATAACTATGAGTCATGTGAAAACCTTTCCCTGCTAAGCCACGTTCGTGACACTTATCAAGATCTTCCTTTCTGAGCATGCTTCCCCTTGGTCTGCCGACCTCTGTAGAGGGGTCATATTACTAGGACCAACCAACATACAGCTGATCTCAGAAAGGTCTGGATGGATTCGGTATGTCCTTAATAGCTTCTGCTACTGGGACATCCTCTTGGAGTATTTCATTGAAAATGTCCTGTCACCTTCAGCCTATGATCTAGGAAGCCCAACTTTGAAGCCTACTATCTCAATGTACCTCTGACGGATTTCCTCCATTCCACTTCCCAGATGTCGCCAAAGGTCCCCTCCCATATATCCTGCGAATGGCATGTGGTCGGATGGACAGTGGCGATGTAAATGGTATTATAAAGTGGGCTTCATTGATGTAACATTTTAGTTACAGGACGCAACTCTCGAAATCTCGCTAATGACATGCAGACCTCCTAAGAGGGCTGAAGAGAGGTGTTGGCTCTCCGGAAAATTGAAGGTCTGTGCGCAGTTACCCTACCGTGGGTCAGTGCACATGTCTCAGATATCTATATGCCTAATACGGAGGTAGTAGAGGTAAGCTCAGCAATACCCTCTGTTAATGAATACTAAAGAAAGCCATAGGTATAGCCATGATCGCAGAGGGCAAAGATTTTATAGCCTTCTTTTATTGGCTTGTTGTGTATCTTTAGGGTATGTCTACTCCAGCTACAGAATTGTACAACCATTTCATCAATTGCCACATTTGTAGCAGGAAGGTAATATTGGCAAATGCACTGGCGAAGAACTGATGCCAAGGGCTCCAGCTTCTCATACCAATTCCCAGAATCTAACTTTATCTTGGATCAGATACATGAAAGTATCGCTTTAGTTGCTCGAAATAATTCAATGATATGCAACTTCGAGGTACCCGGTACAGATATTTCGTTCCTTGTGTATGGTATCACTGCAGTGGCCACTTCGATACCTTTCTCCCTTCATTTCTTGCTCTCTTCAACTAATATAAGTGCAGTGCTGGCTCCTCATGCAATCCCACTTTGATCATTAGACCTACAAAGAGCTTCAGTTCTGAGGAACTTGTCTTCTTCCATCGACGTAATGCCTTCAGCTGTGGTGTTTTATTTTGTCATTTCTTGCTCTCTGCATATAAATTTGTGTTTATTGCTAACCGCTCTAATACCTCGTCATCCCAGAAAAGTGAAAACAAATCCAATGGGCCATGCAGTATACCATACGGCAAGAGGACCTAATTTACTTACATGTTTACCTAAATTCCACTTCCTTCTTTACTTCTTACTCCACTAGCCTAAACTTATTTCATGGCCTCCCTCTATCAAAAAATCTCAGGTATAACGAACTCGCCTGGACTGGTTGTACAGCTAAATCAGGCCCCCGCATTGGTGGAGAGCTTACAAAAGGGCCAGATACTAGAAACCTGCCTCTTTAGATAACTGACTCAAGTGAGTTTATTATACTGGAGCTTTTATAGTACTGGATGAAATTCTAGTTAACTTACTTGTACTTTGTGAGGTTCAAATAGTACCTCTAGTAGCTGATAGCTGGGCATCCTAGGCAAATCTATTGCTGCAATTAACTGCATCTTTCTCTCTTTTGTCTCCTGGGGTAAGAGTAATGGAAGTACGGGCTTTGAGGATCAGGAATTTGTGACTTAGGAAGTTGTGTAACTGCCTCTCATGTGATGCGGTAAACGTAGGGTTAATGGGTTATGTTCTTTCCCGAAAGTGATAACTTGCGAAGCAAAGTCCGGAGGCTTTAACTGAGGTTGTTGAAGAGACTTCTTACTATATCGCAACTACTGAAGTCTCTTTTAGGCATATGGAAATCCGAAACATGTACACAGACCCATGGTAGGGTAACTGCGCACAGACCCTCAATTTACCGGAGCCAACACCCCCTTCCGGCCCCCTTACGGGGCCTGCACGTCATTAGCGAGATTTCGAGAGTTGCGTCCCATAACTAAAAAGTCACATCAATGAAGCCCACTTCATAACACCATATATGTTGCCGCCATCCGTCCGACTGCATGCTGTTCGCAGGATATATGAGAAGGGACCTTTGGCGACATCTGGGAAGTGAAACGGAGGAAATCCGTCGGAGGCGCATTGAGATAGTAGGTTTCAAAGTTAAGCTCCCTAACTATGGGCCGAAGGTGACGGGACGTTTTCGCCGAAATACTCAAAGTGGATATCCTAGTAGTGGAAGCTATTAAGGATATACCGAATCCACCCATACTCTTCTGAGATCAGCTGTAGGTTGGTTGGTCCTAGTAATAGGACCCCTCTACGGAGGCCGGCGGACCAAGGGGAAGNACCCCTCTACGGAGGCCGGCGGACCAAGGGGAAGCATGCTCAGAATGGAAGATCTAGATAAGTCGGAGACCCTTAAGACGCTGACATGTCAGGCTCGGACTTGCGATTGGCACTAGGTAGCCTGGCATGACCCTGATCACTTCATGACCCAGGAGACGACTGGAATGATAGTCAACAACACTAAAGTCATATAAAAGTCTGCGCGGACATCTAAGTTGGAGACCGCTGTTTGGTAAAGCAAATAGCACAGTCATCTCAACAGAAAAATACTATTCCGTAACCATAAATGGGTGTGATAAGTTTCAGGGTCAAACGGTGTTCGCACTTATAAGATTCTGGACATTTGCGTATTAAAACCAGAGTGGTACTTCGGAGGCATACTAGTTAGAAGTAGTCCGTGAACACTCAGACGTGAGATATAAATATCGAAGTGCCTCCTGAGCTTTACAGACATCATCAAGCAAACGGAGAAGAGATCTTATCAATATAATATTGTTTCACACTTTAAATCATTACCTTACCTTACTTTATCGAGACGAGCCTTCCTCGACAGATCCTCCAATCAAACATTTCGGGCCTACGTCCTTCAGTTATATACTTGAGTTTGGCATCTACCTAACCGTCTCAGAGATGTTTGGTGGATCTCAAACTAAAGATTCCCGAAGCGAACCGAAGAAAGTAACTGTTCAACCAAGTATATTGAAAAGTCTGTCTGTTGAAGTCTGCCTCTTCTAACGTAGAAAATACCAGTCTTTAAATACACTTCTTAGGCTACCGAAAGCCTTGTTCTCATAACATATAAGACTTCCAAAATGGTAGCCTTGAAACAAAACATAAAACATATAGAGTATCAAACCGATACTCGAAACCAAACATAAAATATATAGCGTATCAAACTGATACTCGAAACCAAACATAAAATATATAGAGTATCAAACCGATACTCAAAACCAAACATAAAACATATAGAGTATCAAACCGATACTCAAAACCAAACATAAAACATAGAGTATCAAACCCTATATTCTCAGGCTAGTGGCATACCTCGTTTCCTGAAACAAATTCAAAACACAATCAATATCAACTGATACCTGAAATTCCTAAACCAGTAACCTGTACTGGTTACAGGTTGGCTGAGCTACAGAGGGACTGGTGTTGCCTTCTGCTGCAGGGCTGCTTGGTCCAAATCCAAGAGATGCCCTCGCTTCTGAAATCTTCAGTCACTTTGAGACTCTCGGGTATCAATTTGGCTCTCTATGTCACCAAGCGGTTTTCGCTTCAAATGCATTTTGAGATGTTAAAGCGTTCAAAATTAGGCAGATGGAAATACTCCATAGCTAGTTTACATCAATCTGAGCAATGCGCTGAGGTTGACAGGTATGCCAATCAATTTCTCTATAAAGCTAGAGTTCCACCTTTTAAATGGGCCTAAATGTTTCAGTAGTTTAGGAAATACCACCCGCATGTCATTAGCGAGATTTTGAGAGTTTCGTCCCATAACTAGAATGTCACATCAATAAAGCCCACTTCATCACACCATATACATTGCCGCTATCTGTCCAACCTTATGGTCCCCACAGCATATATGAGAGGAAACCTTTGGCAACATCTGGGAAGTGGAATAGAAGAATTCCGTCATAGGCATATTGAGATAGAAAGCTCCAGAATATGGCTTCCAGAATATGGGCTGAAAGTGACAGGACATTTTTGGCAAAATACTCCAAGAAGGTGTCACAGTGGTAGAGGCTACTAAGGGCATACCAAATCCACCCATACCCTTCTGAGATCTGCTATAGGTTAGTTGGTCTTAGTAATATGACCCCTCTATAGAGGCAAGTAGATCAAAAGGAATCATACTTAGACAGGAAGACTTAGATAAGTCAAAAGCCCTTAAGATGTTGACCTATCAGACTTGGACTTGCAATTGGCACTAGGTAGTCAGGCATGTAACTGATCACTTCATGACTGAAGAGACTACTGGAATGATAGTCAATAAGACTAAAGTAATATAATAGTCTATGTGGTCAACTAAGTTGAGAACTCCTGTTTGGTATAACAAATAGTGTAATCAACTCAGCAGAGGAATATTATTCCATAACCATGCAAGGATGTAAGTAGTTTCAGGGTCAAACAGTGCTCACACTTATAAGATTCTGGACATTTGCATATTAAAACCAAAGTGGTACTTTGAAGACATAGTAGTTAGAAGTATTCTGCAAATACTCAGATGTGGAATATAAATATCGAGGTGCCTCTCGAGCTTTACAAACATCATCAAGTAACAGAACTTAACAATATAATATTATTTACATCATAAATCTTTACCTCATCTATTTATCGAGGTGAGCCTTTCTCAACAGATTTACCGATTAAAGATTTTAGCCTACCTCTCTCAGTTATAGTAGAGTTTAGCGTCTGCCTAATAACAGCTAGTATCAGCCAATACTTGAGAGTCATGAGCTGACCCTTCCTATCCAGCTAAAACCAAATGAATTCTACAATCAAAAGAATATACAACAAATATGTTCTGTGTTGTAAAATCCTTTCTGGTATGATTGGCAGCTGCATCACTTAATAACACATTCCACAGTATCAAGGAACTATCAATTGCTCTAATACAGTCTTCAAAAAGGAAGTTGAATTTAGGATTTAAGTAAATCTTGACTGGCTATTGGTTTGAATATCCATTTATGATACATGAGAGTCTAATATACTCAATAGCAACACAATTGACTGCATTAAGAACAGTTTTAAAGATTTGTCTTACACTCTCTCTTGAGTGCTGGAAGCATTCTTGGGTTGTTCTATTAGAAACTCATATTGTGATTATATGAAGAAAAATATGTACTTGGTACTCCATAGTTGTATATAGTATATCTTTAAGGTATTTATGCTTTTGCAACATCTGACAAAATGACTTAAAAATAGTAGCTAGCATATATAGATACTGAAGAATGTATTGATGATAATTTGAAGTTAAGAGTTCATTAGTATAGGCCTAGCCAATAAAGGTAGATGTATGTTATTACTATCAATTTAATGCGAAATGTCCTACCTGATTCTGTGCAAGACTTTCCAAGTTTGACAAAGTAGCAATTCTCTGAATGGTAATATATCTGAGTTGTAGTATTTGAGTTAAGTCATATCTATTGTTATCTATAATAGAAGTTAATTTCAGAGTTGATTTATCTCAAATAGTGTAGTGTATGAAAAAATGATAGTTGATACGGTAGGTAAAATCCAAATAGCTGTGAAACTCAGATTTAATGGGAATTACTTTTAGCCAAGAAACTCTTCTACTTGCTGGACAACTCATGAAAATAAAGGAGTGAGAATAAAATATATTGTTTACCAAAAATCACATACTATTCTATAGCAATAAGGACCTATGGCATAAACTGCATATATTAACAACTATTTATAATTATAATATTATAGAATTCCTATAAGTACTCTTGTCCCATGGTGAGCTCACTTTATTATAGGTCACAATTGATAATTTAGCCTAAGACTTGACTGTAGCCTATGGTATTAACCCCAAATTGCTGATTAGAAGATCTTAAATCACTGGTGTGTTTGGCAGAGTGGTGTTTGCAAATTGCAATTTCGAAATTGTGTTTTGAGATTGCAAATAACTCCAATCACGGCTTGCCAAACAACTTATAAGTTTTCAAATCCTTAAGGCAATATAAGGAGGAACATAATTGCAAAAAAAAAACCTATTTCCTATGCTCCTTCATCTTCTCTTTCAGAAACAGGTTATTTTTTTGCAATTATGTTTGTTGTTGTGTATCCTTATAGATTTGAGAAGCAGCAAATTTCAAGCCCCCATTTTGAATGGCAAAAACTATACATAAGTTACTATTAAATAATTTAAACATCTATATCAAACGAAGAAAGGAAATTAGAAAATATAAAGAGAAAATATGAAAAATGATAGTGGCAGGGATTAAGAGGCAGGTGCAACTGAGAAAAATCAATATATACTAGAAGTAATACTAGTATACTATCATACCTATAATCAAATAAGCCTGTATAAGTTAAAACTTGATTATCAGACTTTTGTGAAAAGTGTAGGAAAATACATGGCAACAATGGTTACCCAATAAAAAAAGTTTTAAGATACACTTAGTTTTACCTTTACCATATTTTTATAGAAAAACTGTACTTTCAAAAGCAACTTTAATATTTTTCTATAACCATTAAAATTCTCTCCAGTCTAACTACTTTATATCTATGATTTCAAATTTACTAATAAGTTTAACTATATTGTTTTATGTGATTTTTTGTTCTTTGAACATAGTGGCTGACTACCTCTTTCAGGCAAATTACCTATCTCTACCACTTCTGTTGCAGTAGCTTGTATTTCAACATGTTAACCATCTTTTACACCTATTCAGGACCTTGATAGAGTTTCAGATACTGTTTGCTATTTACTCTATCAGTATATAAAAACATGTAACAATCAATCAGATTAGTAAAATCCTACAGGTAAAATGTTGTGAAATTTTAGAAAAAAATTAAAATGATAAGAAAGACATACTTATTAGAAAAGTTTAAGGTGTTCAAAGACTAATATATTATCAATTAAACTGTATAAATGTAGCTTTTTCAAACTCTATATCTTGTGAGCAATAATATTATATAAGCAAGACATCAATGTTGCAAAAAGGTTATTTAACTTTAAAGTGTAATAGCTCAATAACCAATTATCTATTACCCATAATTTTTAGTTCTATTGATACAGAGGAAGCTAGAGTTATTTTACATGGTAAAAAGTAGATTTGTGAAATTTTCACTATTTTGGACATAAAACATGCTAAGGAGCTCATCTGGAGTTCCATAATATTTTCTAAACTACTGTACACCTACTTTACATAGCTAGCTAGATGGTTAAGCAAAAAAATATATTTTGTGATTGAGGCCCGATAATCAGGTTTTAACTTATACAGACTCAAATTACAATAAAAGTTATTTTATATTCTACTATCAAGGTATTTAAGTAACATGTTATATTTGAGTAATATGAATGATGTAGAGCAAAAAAATTGGGTTGAGCCACAATAATAGTATTGAGCCACAAAAGTGAGGTTGAGCCACAAAAATGACATTGAGCTGTCCAGTGACATTGAGCTGTCGGGCACTCAGGATGAGTGCCCCCAAAAACTGACCATGTGAATTTTGGGGGGGTTGCAGCGCCCTAGCTGCAACCTTGGCACGAGTAGAAGCCGGACGTCACTCAGAAGTCGGGCATGCATGCCACATATTTGGCCAACCGAGAAAATCGAATCATCAGGGGATAGATTAATTAGGCATTCGTACTGCTCCGTTATTCCATAGTTATGGTATGTCCGGAGCACGGTCCCATAAGAACTGGAGTAATCGAGAGTTGCTCAAGGACGTCCAGAATTTCCCCCTTTGGATTAAGGCAAGAAAGTACGGGGAAAAGATTCTCCCAGAGCCCTCAGCTGAGATGAATAAAAAGAAAATGGTGTCGGACCTTACTAGGAGAGGCAACCCCAATGTCCTAGCTCTTGCGGTATTTCTCAATTCTCGTGATTGTGGGGTTCGGGTTTGATTGATTAATCTTCCTCCCCATTGAGAATCCATTCGTCACGCAACATCAATGCACTATCGACTTTTATCAGTGTAAGAATCACAAGGGTCAGACAATAAAAAGTGGTAGGAGCAGGGGCATTGGTCGATTTTGATCAAAATTGGTGGAAACGCAAACCCCCCGTTCCCCAACGAGAGCCTTGAAGGTAACATTCCTCGATGGATCGATTGAATTAGAATTTTTATCCCTCATGCATCAATCGTATTTCTTAGAGGTTGACTGAAGCTGGACGTCTGCCGGTTCGACGATTCCAGGATAACAAATTATATTGAAAAAAGAAGGCGGAAACAGGGACCCTTCTACCGTAGAGTCATATCCCCTGGGCGTCCTTGTACCAGTGGTACTGAAATTTTAGTTACGCATCGTATCGTATCGTACCGTGCCGTATCGTACCGTGCCGTACCGTACTCGTAAAATCTTGTGAAATCCAGTATCTCCGTAAGCCTTGTACTCGAGTACTTGTACTTGTGATCCCAGGCTTCTGAGTCAACAGCTCCCGTGGGGGATCAGCACTTTGCTGGCACAGCATAATATCAGCCCTCAACAGGTGATGGACCCCATTAACCGGGTTTCGCAATTCTGTTAATCCGCTAAACCAAACCTATCCTGGGCTAACGGAGATTGTGGATCTCACGAGATTTTACGGAACCGCATGATTCCGTACCACTTTTTATCGCCTGACCCTTGTAATAGGTATGATACCGGTGTATCGGGTAGGTACAGTACAGGAACCGGCGCCGCCAAGATGAGGCACACTGTGGCAGTACTAACCTCCTCGTTGTCAGATGACGGGAGGGTGGCTTGACACCGGTGACAGAAGCGCTGAAGACACTTGCCAAAGTTTGGTAGTGGATAACTCCCTATCCATGCTTAGAGCAAATTTCCCGGTCTCCGCAGGCTCTATATCACTATAACGGTATAAAACCTCTACACCAAAAAAAAGTCTAGGGTGGGGGGTTTCCCAAATAGCTACTGAGATCATATCTTAGAAAGGAGTAATCAGAGAACTCCACTCAGGTGAAGATGAATGGTTGTATTGATGTTCTAAAATTTAAAAATCCAGAAATCTAAAAATATCTACTAGGGGAGGGATAATTTCGGATCTTTCACTCTCGCCTCCGAAAAGGCAGCTCATACATCGGAGCTGATTATGGACGTTTGGGGAGTGTTGTGGATC
The DNA here is from genome assembly GCA_014065205.1 of Tuber brumale. Classification (NCBI taxonomy): domain Eukaryota; kingdom Fungi; phylum Ascomycota; class Pezizomycetes; order Pezizales; family Tuberaceae; genus Tuber; species Tuber brumale. The sequence goes on from JACCEG010000056.1 coordinate 284,571, forward strand.
GCCCCACCTAGTCTGGGGCTCTGGTGATTTACGGAGAAGGCTCTCCGATATGCCTTTCCTTTGCCATCACTGGAAATTCGCAGATGGAGAGGGGGGGATCACTTATTAGGTTTGAGCCGACGGACAACTCTGTTTTTGAGGGACAGGTTTATCTCACTCTTCTGGATACGTTGAGTTTTTGCCCGATCTCGACATATAGTTTGTGAGTTTTCCCTAAAGAAGGAAGCAAATTGCCCCTTTTAACTAATTCTCTTTCCCATCGTCCACTAATAATTAAAACTTAGTCGCTCCCGGTCTCTTGGGGGATTCTTTTTTTTTACCTTCCCACTGGAAATTTGGCGCTTCCGTTTAGATCGGGGTTGAGGTGGTCGGTTCTTTTTGCTGGTTGGTGGGCGATGGGGACTTGTTTAGTTTTCAGGTCACAGGTCCCCAATGCTTGGATCGGACCAAGTTGTTATGAACTAACTCCCCCAGGCTCTATTGGGTTCCGACAAGCAGTATACTAGGAGTTTATTTGCTAGCTGTGCCTCACCCTTTCGTTTGATATTACAGATTACTATCATAAAACCGGGTTAGCATCATTTGCCTTGCCGTAAGAATCGGAACCATTGAACCTTGCGTTGGGACGTTGGAGTTGCCTCCCCTGGTAAGGTATGTTATATTTTTATCCTTGCTTGTCTTAGCAGAGGGCTGGAGGGGAGTTCTTCTCAGGGAAGTTCCTCCCCCTGTCCAAAAAGGGGAATTCTGGACCTCCTAGCGTGGCTCAATTATTCCAGTCCTTATCATACTTGTAGGGAATTCCTTAGGTTCTGGGAGGTACAGTACGAGTACAACCTACTAATTAAAACCGGAATGTTAGCTCTACAGATCCTTCTTAAACACGGGGGTCAGGTGGGGCTATTGCTGTTGTCGCAGCAACCATCACCGGTTTCATACTTCTGCTTTAGCACCCTCAATTAATGCGATGGGAATACCGTACTGCACCCGTACTTAGGGTGTGCCCATAAGTCTGTCGAGCTAACAATAATAATAATAATAAAAATGATAAAAACTCTATCGGACTTTGGTCTGGTTAGCCGAAATTACGTGTGTGTAACGCGAATTATGCAGGCAAACTGGCCATTTACGCTAATTTTTGATGAAGGAAAAAAGTCTGTCGAACTCTTAGCACAGTGGCTAGGGCAAAATACTGTTCTCTGAATGGTCAGGAAGGCATAGTGCCAACCAGAGGATGTTCGGCAGACTTACCCTAGATACCCTGTACACTGAATAGAACAAGCGAAGTGTCACAGCCTCTTCCCTGGGTGGCGATGCAGTCGGCCGTTCCTCCAAGCCTCGAATAGTGGCTTCTGTTACTCGTCCCAGGCAAGTATCCGAAAATACGAGTCGTGATCCTGCATTACGCACGGATCTTTTGCCATGCGTTTTGAGAATCCCTGTTTTCGGATACTTCCTGCCTGGGACGAGTATGTAGAGTACCGTTCGAGTTCGCGGGAGATATTGTAACGTATAACATCATAATATTACTATAATATTATACGATATTTGTGACGCTGAGAGGTTGAGGCCCTGCGAATTTTTAACTGGGGCTCGGCTTAACTCGTGGAACCCCTGCACCTGCATAAGCCCCCCCTCGTTTTCGGATACGAGATCCGCTACCGAACCATTTCAGTAGAGCAACCAAACAGAACACCCACAAGACCTTTGAGGATATCACCCCTTCTACCTCGTTCAGGCTCAGCACCATTTCACTTCCTTTCAATAATCAAACCGGATTGGAATGAGTATCCGCGGGGGTCCCAATTGTTTCTCTCTCGGAAGGCTCCGAGCTACTGTACCTGAGTGCTGGCCCCGGAACCTCGCATGAGGGGATGTATTGTACCCTGCTTGGTAGGATTGGACACACAGAGCTGGGGGGCGTCAAATAACAGCTGGGACAACTACGAGCAGGTAGCACGGGAAATGCAAGATACCTATTGCCCAAGTGATTCATGTCCTACCCCAAAGCTACACTGCCAATACGGTACCAGCACTCGAGAATGGGGGTATGACCTTTGTATTGGATGAGCTTGATAACAGGGTTGCTAAATATAGCAGCCACCGCAGGCCAGCTTAGGGCTGTGGAGGTGTATAAGATAGGCAGATAAGCTGAGCCTGCTGTGTGCCAACTCCCCCGCGCCATGTGTGACCAGCGAAGAGTAGTGAATATCGGTATCATGTCGGTATCAATACAGATAGTTCAAAGGAAAGGGGATACCGGTATTAATAGTACGCTTGGGCTTTTTCTCGGTACGGTGGTCCAATGGGGAAAAGGCTGCCTACCGTGGCTGCCTCTCAAGAGAGCTACTGCAGACCACACATCGCACTTGATGCTCAATGAAAATCGAAAATTAACCTCAGGAAAGGCTTGGCCAATGGAAGCCATTCTTGGCCATGCCAAGACCCCAAGACCGGATCCAGGTAGAAATGAAGGGTGGTCCAGCTCCTTGACAACCGGTTTGGCATGCATAATTCAGCTCGGTAGGAAATCACGCGAATTCAGCAGTGACCTTCACAGACTTGCTAATGATCCCAAGATGAGCACATTAAGAGCTGTTTTTTTACCAAAAGATAGAATATAATCAATATGCCTATCACCAAACCTAGAAAAACGTGAAGACGCAAGCAACCTTAAATTGACAGGCGATCAAAGTTAAATTCAACATCTTTCGCAGAACATTGCTAAATCAGTTTTTTCGAGGCCAGAATGTGCTCTCCCGACCTCAGGGCAAACCCCACTAAACTCAATAGAGCTAAGAGGAAACGAGTAAAAAATACTTCCTAGAAGTGTAAGATGAGAAGGCTAGTACTGTACTCTTCGAAGTGCCTGGGACTATTATCGAGGCGTTGGTGAGCTATCACCAAAAATAGCAGTGGTTGAAGTTCAGAGTTAATAGACAAGACTAGGAACTCGGGAAGGGCGATTTTTAGCGACTCTTGGTATTACCTCTTCTATTATATCCCGGCCTCTGTCTATTGCTTAGGTAGTCTGAATAGTATGAACTAATCGAGTATCGAACTGAAAAAAACATATTTTGTTTTTTCGTATTTCGTCACTAGAGATGGCGTTATACTAGAAGTGGAATAAGAGCTCGAGTTATTCGTTAAATTGGAGGACTGAACAACATCATTTCCGAAAAAAAAACATGCCAAAGTTTCGGAGTTATGAAATGTAGGCACCACTTTCTCGAATCTTTTTTTATATACTACCTAGTGGGGTATTTTTTTAATCGGCTAAGGAGGTGCAGGCTACCTTCTCCCTTGGAAAGGCTCTCTTGGACCGGCGAAAGCAGCTAAGAAGAGGACCAGTGGGCTCATCAAGAAATAACTGGTTCTATCTGGCGCGATTAAGGCGGCGGTTCCCGCTGTGCTGTGTCACACGCACACAATCATCAACTCCGAGTCGGATATGGCGGGTGAGATCGCTGACCTGACAATAACCCTACGCGACGAATCCCCCATCTTCAGATTAGTGGGTTCCACACCGGGCTCGATTTTCCATTTTTTTCACCCTGCCATACTCGAGTAGATGTGTGGAGTCGTTAAAGTGAGTTAACATGACTTAGTATTCATTTGCACCTTCTGACTGAGTGCTAGGTCCTAGCATAAATAAGCGGGAGCCAGGTATTAATACTGTAGCGCTAAAGGGCGAAATTGGCCATGCTCGCAAGATAATATGACGACGTACGGTTTCAACTACTTGTGTATTGCGCTCTCGAGGGACTAGTGAGTTGCTTCCAGCGCAAGCTTGGAGTCGGTGACTCGAGTGAGAGCACCATGTGCTAGGGGGCTCTGATTGAGTGTAAGGTACGGTAGGAGAAAGCCGGTGACCTACCTCTTGGCAAGAGCCGCCCCACCCCCCCCCCCCGGGAAGTACAGGATCCCATTTTTAAATATTGCACTTATAGTGCAGTGCACTGCAACGAGCCTCGGTGATAGACACGGCTGGGATAAATCCAAAACTGGATGAAAGGAGTCGGGATATACCACCGTAAGACCCACAAGCAACAACCTGGAAAGTCTGTTTGGGGCAGGTCCGGTCCGAGGCCTTGTATAAGGCAATTGATTTAATGAATAACTGAAAATATTTACCCCAGCTTAGCACTAGGACACAGCGCTGCTAGGGGATCATACGGTGGAAAACTGGGAATCATACGGTACCTTAATGACCGGAGCGAACATATCCTAGGAGAGATTACAGCACGAGGCATATCGCTTATCGTGCACACATGTGGGTAATAAGGAGAACCTTATTGCTCTACTTCTGATATCCTGCCGATTTGGGCTCCGTTATCTGGAAGACAGGAGCTGGGCAAGTTACTAGAAATTCAAGTGCTGGTCCAAAAAAAAGAATTAAGAAGATTTCGGGCTTGGTCGTGAGTTAGTGGCCAAGTCTCATGGCGTGGTATATCGAGAAACTTCTCCCTTTCTATGATTCAAAACAAGCGGATGAGTCTTTTTCTCCGGAGACCTGAGTATCAATCGAATTGGCATCGGTAATTGCTCCATTTTTCATAGCTTCTCGCAATGCCGAAATGATCTCATGGGAGTTCACTCCGTTGGCATATTTGGGTTGTCTGATTGCGGAATGTGCGGTTGTCCAACCAGACATTGTACGATATTAATATTATTACTTGTACTTTTCCAGGATGAGAGGGTAGGGGTACAGTACACCGCTTTGACTACCAAGCATACAGTGCCCTACATACCGCTGTCTCAGGATACCTCGAGGTGTAAGGCTGGGCAGACACGAGCCGGATCTTCCTCTGCACTCAATCATTTATGAGTGAGCACGTCACACACAATAAGCTTTTCGGACAAGTGTGTATAGCGGAAAAAGTGCGGGGACGATACGGTTCCGGCACTACTACCGTATACTCTAGACAAGGGTTCTACGGTATGAGCTCTGCCCATCTTTTTCTGAGTTTAACCTAGGTCCCAGTGGTTGGTGACGGGGGTGCGGATTGCACGTGAAATATTCTTGGAAGTTTCTACTGGTCAGGCGAGCCGAGTGGGCTCGATGGGTTGTACTCGGGTGCGGGACTCTCAAGGTGTTGGGGCGCATAGTTCGTAATACTGTGAGATGGTGATTTCTATTCTATCACTTACCAGTACTCGTACAAAGCCTCTAAGATTAGAGTGGAATCAGTGTGTCGACTCGGTTTGGAGTAGGCATGTAAGGCTCTGTCATGTCCTCAGCCTCCCATGCCTGGTGCCAGGGCAAGTATGGTTGGAAGTGTTGGTCATTCGTTCTCGGCGTCAGGGATACGCGAAGTATTTGTTCCTGCTTTACCCAACGTGTGACTTGGAGAGAGGTGTGATTCTCAGCTCTCCAGCCCAGGATATCCCACCTTACAAGGCCAAGGTCCAGTCGAGGCAATAATCGACTCTGGCCCCATTGAACCAGTTGTCTGATTGGATGACACATGTCTCACTGGAACACCATGGAGGGGGTTGACGAGATATCCGCCGGGCTAGAGGTACCGATTTAGAGCACTTGTACCGTACTCCGCTGCTCCGGCACTCATTAATTTCACCAATAACAACACATGCACCGCTGCCCTCCGGACCAATACACAGTTAAGAAAAGTGAAATCTACATAAGCCAACCTAATTCCCATGAAGTTTGAGCTCCAGCAGCTTTCAGAGTAACGAAGAGCAGCTCCATTAGCCTTTCCTGCACTGAGAGTCCGGAAATTCACATACCATGCTTCTATCCCTTGCCCTCACGGCATTGCTCGTCTTTGGCGCTCAAGCTCTTCCATCTGAAATTCGAGCGAGACAATACGGGTGTAGGCATTCTCCACAGTCCAGATATTGTTGGGATGCTACTACCGACATCAGCACGGACTATTCCACTACCTGGCCCAATACTGGAGTCACTCGTGAAGTAGGTGGCTCCTTTGAAGTCTCGATGGCTGCTGCTTGAAGCTTGGGCTAACAGTGACTGTAGTACTGGTTGACTCTTAAGAATGTAACCTTGGCGCCTGACGGCTATCCTCGAACCATGTTGACTTTCAACGGGAGCTATCCGGGGCCTCCGATCATCGCGGGTAGGGAAATTTGATTACGGGCTCGCAGGAAAATCGTGCTAATGAGTGTTTACTTTCAGACTGGGGCGATCTCGTCAAGATCCACGTTACCAATGGTTTGGCCCACAATGGGTGAGTTAAATACAACGTCTTTGTAGTATGGTCTTATAGATAGCTAACGGTTTACAGAACATCTATCCACTGGCACGGAGTCAGGCAGTTGAATACCTTCCAACATGATGGTGTGAGCGGAGTCGTTCAATGCCCCCTTGCTCCGGGAGAAACTCAGACCTACACCTGGCGCGCGACTCAGTACGGAACATCATGGTATCACTCTCATTATGCTGTCCAATACGCCGAGGGCCTTCTAGGCCCGATAATCCTCAATGGACCAGCCAGCGCAAACTATGATGTAGATTTGGGCGCTGTAATGGTCACCGATTGGTATCACAATACCGCATTCTCTACCTGGCGTTATGCCGAAACGGTCGGACTCCCGCAGGCGCAAAATGGATTGATTCACGGCAAGAACGTTTTCGGATCCGGTGGATCCCGCTGGACCACCACCTTCACTCCCGGGAAGAAGTACCGTTTGAGGTTTATTAACACCGGTGTCGAATCCGCATTCCGTCTATCGATCGACGATCATAAGTTCACGGTTATTGCCGCCGACTTCGTCCCCATCATCCCTTACACCACTGATTCCATCTTGATCGGCGACGGGGAGCGATACGATGTCATCGTTGAGGCCAAGTCTAACTCTACCGCCGACTTTAAAGATTACTGGCTTCGCGCAACCGTGCAGACGGCCTGCAGCACAGGCATCGACAACCCCCTCAACATCAAGGGCATAATCCGGTACGAGGGGGGCCCGACCAGCGGCGACCCAACCACCACCGGCGTGGCGATCCCGCAGAACTGCGCCGACGAGCCCATCTCCAGCCTCGTGCCCGTTATGGCCCAGGCGGTTCCTAAAGTCGACCTCTCGGGAGCGAAAAACCTCTTCTGGGGCCTCCAACGTAACCCCGTCATCAGGTGGACATTGGGCGGTGTGTCGACCCGCGTGGACTGGAACAATCCTACCCTTGAGCTCCTCCAGTCCACTGGAACCTACCCTACTGAGTACAACATTATCGAGTTACCCGAGCACAAATGGTACTACTTTGTCATCGAGGAGGTTGGTGTTCGCTTCGCGCATCCTCTCCATCTTCACGGTCACGATTTCCACATCCTGTACCAAGGTAACGGCACCTTCAATGCTACTGAAGCCAACCTCGGTGCGCGGTGGTCTAATCCCCCACGCCGTGATGTTGCGATGTTGCCCGGTCAGGGTTATATGGTTATCGCTTTCGAGGCTGATAATCCGGGTATCTGGGTTCTCCATTGCCACATTGTAAGCTCCCTCTCCCTTACCACTGAAAACAATCTGTAGCAGAGCTAACTATTCTGATTAAAAAAACAGGCATGGCACGTAAGCGCAGGCTTCGCGCTCCAATTCCTCGAGCGTAAGGACGATATCAGCGGCGTGGACAATTCGACCCTGAACGACATTTGCTACGACTGGGGCGCGTACCAGACTTCGGCGACTGAATACCAGGAGGATTCTGGGCTCAAGAGGAGGGAGTCGAAGTTAGGTCCGCTCATGTAAAATATTTTTCTTTCTTTCTCAAAATCCTTTTAACTAATTAGAGGGGCTTTACATTTGTTATTTAACTATTTTTTTTTATTTTTTTTTTGTTCAGATTGCTCATGGACTTATGACCTCCCCAACTACCATATCTTCTAGGATGCTATGCTCGAGTACGAGCAAATTCGAGAAGGTTTTCTGTGATCTGTCTGCATATCCTGGCAATTAGAATATTTAATACAGTTCAATATTGTACAGAGTATGGCACAGTACAACCTGTATGTGAATGTTTGAACATGTGTCCAGCCGATATCGTCTCCCACGCTAAAGAAGCCAGAGGGATTCCGGGTGAGAAGTTCGCTTAACTCCCGCTGGGCCGAGACAGCAACGGGGTCACGCAGGTCACAGGGTTCTTGTCTCAATCAAGAGATAAGGTGCGCTTAGTTTTATCATGCAAGTACTCGAGTAGCTATGTTCCAGCCGAGCCAAGTCTCCCATAAGATTATGATATTAATAACAATCCGAGACAAACCGTCAAGCCTCTTCTATTCTCTGTTGTCATCCAGACTAACTTACGTGTCAACAGATCACAATTGAGCTATGAATTTTTACACTCAGCAACAAAAATAGTAAGTAAAGTGACTTTCTATTTATGATCGGCATACGAGCTCTGTGCTTATTATGATTTTCAAGTGGTCACTTTTTCAAGTTCCCTTGTTGTCATAGTGAGGGGCTTTGCCTTGCGAAATCCCCCCCTCTTCTGCCTATACCAACATGAACCCCTGCGACCTCCCACGATCGTGGGATCTTGAATTATTGGACGGTGTGCTACAGTATATCGTTCGGGCTTTCCTGTCTCAGTAAGGTCAAGAAATTTAATTTATTTTTTTTTATCCCAGAAGGGGGAAAAGGGGCTGTGTTTTTGTTAGACTATGTGAGGGCTCAGCTACCGTATGATAGGCGAGACCCTCAGCCAGGCTTGGCAAATATTTTGCGGACAGATTTCGTTGATTCTTACTGGACTCACGTCAAGCCTCGCTGAGCCCTCACATGGTCTATGTTTTTTGCTCTCTTTCCAGAGAAGGGAATTTTAAACGGCATTGCACACACTGTCCAATTATTCAAGTTCTTACAGTGCTCAGGTACTGTACTAGTACACTCGTGTCCGCAAAGTTCTCGTAATGCCTGAAGTATCGCAAAGTCTTGGCAGTCTTCAACTGGGAGGTTGCAGAAGCTATTCAGTGGGAAAAAAATGTGAATATTCTCTATGGGATTTGCTATTACCAGATTAAGAAATATTTCTTGAGAAAGTGTCCCGCCTATCCTGATATCTTGGGCAGGAATTGGTGGGGTACCTGGGGTGTTACGAGAACTTTGCGGATGCTGGTGTACACTACCGTTGCATCCTGCGAGGCAGTCCTTTCAGCACTACGCTACTGCTATGAATCTGTAGACTACTCGTACGTTTATAATTGGATACTCATACCGCGGCTGCAATGGTACCGTACTTTCGATTCTAGCCTGATGACGGTAGTTGGCCCGAGAAATTAGATGGGGATATGAGGTAAGGAAAAACAGAGGGACCCAGAGGTGACCTCGTGATCGGCGGGTGTGGTGGTGCAGCTTGGTGTGATGTCTTCGAGCGGGGCAGAATACGAGTGGTGGTACTCACACCACGGGATAGGAGGCTAACATGCGCAACGTACATATGGTGGGGGACTCCCTAAACCGGACCGTAGCAACATTCGTTTGGCTTACTAAGGGTAGGTTAATTTAGGTTAATTTAACGTAGTACCGAATTAATAAACAGTTATCTCAGAGCTTGGCTGATTAACTGCTTTATTAATAGTATATAAATGGGTACAACATTGTCCAAATAACTGCCTTTTTTCGAACTTCTCAAACCTCAATGACTCAATCAAAACTTCATACTTTTTAAATCTGCTTCCATTACCTTGTTCTCTAGCTTCTAATATATCATTTAATAGCTTTATATTTTTTATTGGTGCTGTTGATCTGGGGTCTTCGTCATTTGAAGTTGTGCGATCTCGGATCCGGAGTAGGTTGATTCTAGGAGTCCTCCACCATAGATCAGGACTTGCTGACCATCGATGCTTCGTAGTTCTACCGCAGTTTTACCGTCATCTGCCTGATTGATTGCCTGGTCGGATGAATCAACACAGTTTTTTACATCTCCCTTGTTGGTTGGGCCGTGGTTTCTGCACCGAGGTCTCTGTAGGGAGCGCGGTTGTACAAAGGCCGGCGATGGAGTGGATTTGGTAGGGATCGGAGGCAGCTCCACACCAGTTTTGGGAACATTGGTGGTTGGAATCTGGGATTGGTTCCTGCACAGGATCTGAGCCGTGGTTAGAGTTTATCTGCCGTCGGTGAAAGTACGGTACTGGTACGGTAGTTTGGTGATTCCTCCCGGGGCCTGTACCTCAGATGGGGTGAGGTTGAAGCCTCTGCGGAAGAAGTGAAAGTAAAGAAGATGCCGGAATTCCTCGGAAGCCTTTGCATTTCCTTCCACTGCCCACGTTGAAAAGGGGGGTTTAGGTCGGCGTGGTTTGGAAGGTCGTCCGGTGGGATTTCGGGATGAGGGGGTTGGTTACGGTCTGCCATGTTCTGTAACACATGCGATTCGGTTTTTCGGGAGAGGCATGCAGAAGACAGTGGTTCTGGGATTGTAGTTTATTATCCATTGGTCCGAGTCTTCTGTTTTCTGCAGGTACACCCCCGCAATCAGGCACCACCGGAAGCCGGAATTCTCCATCGCGCAATTGCTCAAGAAAATTGTTTGTTGTGTGCTACATGCAGGTAATCGTTTGTTAAGATAACCCAGTCCGGCTACAATATTACCGGTACTTTAATTTCACGGGTCCTGTATCACTGGGACATAGTGATACTCCATGATAGGAATGCGGTACAGTACCGCGTCACGTGGCTGTCTACTAATATAATATATAAATTCTTGAGATCTTTTGCCGGTAGTTTGATTTGGTTTTTATTTGACTAATCAATCTTCACCAGGGTGTTTATTGAGCCGCAACTTATCCCATATTAACTTGGATAAGGCTAATTCCTTTCAGAAAGTCCGAGCTTCCTATCTTGACAGGGGGCGGGGGGGAATAGGAGGAGGACAAAACGAGGTGTAACTTAGGGGGGGAACTTTGACATAGTGAGCCAAATTTCTCTTATCCAACTCAACACGGTAAGTTGAGGCCTGGGGTGGCAGGGGAGGGGAGGTATATTTGGGAATCCTAGTAAACGGGTAATGAGAAACATAAGCAACAGTAGTGAATATACATGTTGGAATTATCCGCACTTCTCCCACTGTTTTCCTACATATCCGTAGCCGCTGGGCCGCGGTGTCGGTAGAATTTAGCAGGAACATTGAGTATGATATAGCCTGGTACCTAGATGGCGATAGATGAGAATAAAACAAGGGAATTGGGTCTTGCTAGTGGGGGGGGGGGACGGATTTTACAGCAGCAATGTTGGCACGGTAATGGAGTAGCGGTCATTCGAGTGGTGTCAATTTCTCGGTGCTTGTTGTGCCCTGCTGCATTGGCCTACTTGATGGCGGAAAAACCCCACCCTAATGAAAAATATCTATGATAATGGTTACTCGGATACTTGGGATAGAAAATCCTCGGTTCTCAATACTTATAGGAAGCCTCCCGAAATGGGTTATAGAGTGTGATGTATGATACGGTCTATTATTTTTTAGAAGGGGAAAGGGGTTTCTTGTTGCGTCTTGTCATTTTACCGGACCCGTGATCTCCCTGCACCATGTGCTATACGCGCGTGGGACTTTTCAGGCCTGAGGATGGTGTCTCCTTAGCGGGAACCCGTATCCTACCCTGTAGGCTATCGACAGGATCCCCAAATGTTGTTGCTTACGTTATAACCGTGCCAAGGTTCCTGCAAATGTGAAACTGCGGACAGTTGCAAATTTTGCAGCACGTCTACGACGTGCCCAACAGCTCAACGTCAGATTCGGCTCAACGTCAGATTTCACAAACTACTCAATTCTTCCCTCAATCTCCACTACAAAGAACCTCCTAAGATGTCTGAAAACTATACCGACATAGAAGCCCGTATCAAAGATGCTTGCGACAAGTTAGCCAAATGCGAAAAGCCAAATGTTGCTGCTGTCGCACGTGAATTTCACGTTCCTGAGAGCCGGCTGCGGTGGCGATGGAGAGGACGCCAAACACGAGTACAGCGTCCGGTAGCAAACAGAAAGCTTACGGAAGCTGAAGAACTGGCTGTTTGTATGTATTTAAAAAGATTAGATACAATTGGAACCTCTGCCCGACTTCCTATGATCACCAGATGCGCCAACGATATACTCAGAAGAAATCACAGGAGTGACAACCCATCTGATCCCGAATACACAGTAAGCGCCTCGTGGAGTAAACGTTTTTTGGAAAGGCATCCTCAGTTCCATATCCGGAAACAGAAGACACTAGACGAAGATCGCAAGAATGCCCATAATCCAGACAATATACTCGACTGGTTTGAACGGTACCGGCAAATCTGTGAAGAGAAGGGAATACAAACAGGAGATCNGTTCGTGTAGCCTGATCGATAGCCTCAGCATGAAAGTGCTTTAGGGGCTGGAAGACAACGACGTCTAAGGGTTGAATCAAGTGAGTCGTATGAGGGGGTAGGCAGAATGGGATGATCTTTTGTTCATCGCAGTATGCAATGAATTCACTCGTGCAGTGAGATCCGTGACCATCTAGAAGAAGTAGCCGAAAGGCTCCAGTCCTTCGAGATGCTGAAAAACGGTCGAAATGGTGAAGCCACTCCAGAGCCAGCACATCATTTGAGTAACCAGTTTCAGAAACTGCTATCAAGACATCATCCTCCAAATCAGTCTTTGTCGTCCAATCTTCCATATGTAGAGTTCCAGGTAGGATTAACATAGGTGGAAGAACATAACCATCACCGCTGATAGTTTAACAAGAGGTAACCAATTCACGATTTGTTGAGCTCCCGAGATATGACTGACGGTCAGGATCAAGTGTTACGATCCACTGATCTTTGCCAACACCAATACGAAAGCCGGTTTCGTCAAAATTGTATTGATCTCCTGTTTGTATTCCCTTCTCTTCACAGATTTGCCGGTACCGTTCAAACCAGTCGAGTATATTGTCTGGATTATGGGCATTCTTGCGATCTTCGTCTAGTGTCTTCTGTTTCCGGATATGGAACTGAGGATGCCTTTCCAAAAAACGTTTACTCCACAAGGCGCTTACTGTGTATTCGGGATCAGATGGGTTGTCACTCCTGTGATTTCTTCTGAGTATATCGTTGGCGCATCTGGTGATCATAGGAAGTCGGGCAGAGGTTCCAATTGTATCTAATCTTTTTAAATACATACAAACAGCCAGTTCTTCAGCTTCCGTAAGCTTTCTGTTTGCTACCGGACGCTGTACTCGTGTTTGGCGTCCTCTCCATCGCCACCGCAGCCGGCTCTCAGGAACGTGAAATTCACGTGCGACAGCAGCAACATTTGGCTTTTCGCATTTGGCTAACTTGTAGCAAGCATCTTTGATACGGGCTTCTATGTCGGTATAGTTTTCAGACATCTTAGGAGGTTCTTTGTAGTGGAGATTGAGGGAAGAATTGAGTAGTTTGTGAAATCTGACGTTGAGCCGAATCTGACGTTGAGCTGTTGGGCATGTCGTAGACGTGCTGCAAAATTTGCAACTGTCCGCAGTTTCACATTTGCAGGAACCTTGGCACGGTTAGGGGTTTCCCGAAAGACATTTTTCACGTGCGTTGCAGGGAAATTTGAGTTAGTCGAGTGACATCAAGTGATAGGATTTCATTGGGTCGTGATACTTTGGATACCAAAAAACCTTTTGGACTGTGTTAAGTCTTCCGGAAGTTCCCTCGGAAATGCACTGTATTCTTGTTTGAACACTAAGATCTTTATGAACATTATATTAATCCCATATGGATATTTAATCACAATATTGGTGTTTAATCCAGGAGTGGAAATATATGGATGGGCGGAAAACTGCACGTTAAGTGCTGATAGAGTGTGGGTACGCTTTGCGATAGCTCTCTAACTTTCCAGCAGTTTTTTTCACTTTGGCAGTACTTCTCCCATTCCGTCCCCGGTCAAAAAGAGACACCAACATACACCAGAGTGCCCCCCAAACCTTCTCTAGTACGCATTCATCTTTCCAAATCCTTTTTCTGACACAAAATTAGACCGAAAATGTCAGTCAATCATGCATCCTCTTCTACAGAAATGGGTGAACGATCGCTCCCTCTTCTGGCCCTTTCAGGAAATCCTGATGCCGATCCGGAACTTCCAAAACGCAACAACTACTACTGTCTGCAAAGATATATATATGAAAGGAATTTCAATTTGTCAAGTGCCATATTCTGGCGGTTCTGGAGTGGCTCTTGATCATATATCACATGATCGCTTACCTGACGCGTTTGGGCCAATGAACCGTCAAAGACTTTTTTTTGTGCCACAGTCCCACCCTAGTTTTATAAACAAATAAGTTGATACCTAAACATGTTTTCACTCATTGGGGAGTCACAAGGCTGCGCAGAGGGGGGACTGGATGTACTCGGATATGGGAATGGAGTTTTAGCTGTAGAATGACAGGAAATCTAGTGCCGTCCCATGCAAGTTAGTTGATCAATCTAGGTTCTTGAATATGGTGTAACTGAAGTGTTCCACAATGAGAGAGTTTACTATGATAGTTAGAATAGACCTAGTCATAGTCCTCTCTGACGCTTTAGTTGGGTGATTCCGCTATACTTTGGGTGAAGAAAGTTAAATACTTTAAAGTCTCATGAAATCTACTATCTCTGTCCACCCAGGATAGATTTGGTTTGGCAAGTTAACAGAATTGGGAGTACCAGTTCATAAGACTAAATACTTGTTGAGGACTGATCTTATACTATGCTAGGGAAGCAGTAATTCTCCTCAGGAGCAGTGGCGGACGTGATCAGGTCATGCTCGAGTGTTGCTCAGGCATGGTTTGCTCGGGAAGGGGAACCGCTCTATCACAGCATGAAAATGCTCTTTCATGCTTGAGTAAGCACGATCATGATCGATCACTCTATCTATTGTTCGTTACCGGAATTAACCATACACCTGAAGCTGGGCAGTAACACAACCCTCCTCACCACCCGTCATCTCCACCTCACCTAAAGAAATTTCTCTAGCTGAACCAAAACCAAATATTAATTTCTCCTATGTATTTACATTTGTTTATTTTTTTCTTATTATCATGATAGTGGGGTTGGTGGAGCAGTGGTTTTGTCAGAGGCAAAGTTTTTCCTGGTCGTTGCTGTGTGGTTAATTTTGGTAACGGACAATATATATATCTGTCTTGGTGATCATCCGATTATATCATCTAAATAATAATAGAAACACAGTCTACCCCGCACACCCAATAGCTTATTTTCAACAAGACACGCTCTAATGTTAATTATTTGGTATATTTCGCTTCCAAATTTACTCTTTTATCGAAACATCCTCGCTTTCCATCGTCCTTCATTCCATGGCAAGTGGCAGAAATGGTATCGGACACTCAAAGTGAGCAGAATAGAATGAGCCAATGACTCTGGCTGAAGAATTGGTAGTAGTGAATGGGATTGAACAAAGCTGCTTAAATCTACTTTCATATTTTGACATACGAAAGCAGCTCTAGTGGAGAAAAGCCAATCCTAATGGACTAGACTCGGGCAGGGTCTGGCAATTTGCTCGAGAATCTTCGTGTCCATCACTACTCAGGAGCTCTTGGACTCAGAGTTGGGGGGGGGGGGTAATGGGATTTTCGGAGATAGTGAATTTTACCTGATTTTTTTTGTCTTTTCCGGTAGGGGAAGAGCTGTCAAGTGATGGTACTTTATTAAACACAACCCCGTTGTATTAGTCCGAAAAGAAACTGAGATATGCTGACTACATATATCCCCCAAATTAATGCAGCCTTCTAGTAGTTCCATAAGAAAAGAATGGATCTTGGTTGTATATATTTGGTCAGAGCGCTACCTGTTAGGGTCTCAAATACCACAGGTTTTCGGAAAGGTTCCTTCAAATGTGACAGCAGATCTGTTGTATGGGATGACATCACGATAAAACTCTTATTTTTGACCGTCGGACAATTTACCCACAACCCAGAATATAAATATAACCACCCTCTGGTCTCTCGAGGTTTCGTTGCTTGCAAAACACTTAGGCATCATACTTGGGTGAATGTCGTCAGAGCCACAACTGTGTGCCGAAAATAAATTACTCATTCATTTTCCTTCAATGCCTGGACCAAGGAAGCATATATAATCTGGAACTAGTCCGCATATTTTAGTATCCTCTTTGTTGATATGGTCTGCTTTACTATTCACTCTCTACCTGCAAAAATGCGTCTATAAATTGCCCTACTGTTGTCTCTGCCACTGACCGCGAAGGAGAGATCTCCCCCTTAACTAAGAAATCCTCGAGACCTTTCAGGAGCTTGATGAAGCTGTCGGATATTTGGCTGAGTGCCGGTGTACTAGGCAAATGTCAAAGGACTGACACCGCAGGTAAAAGGGAGTGTTTCATCAAAGACGACTTTCAATAACAGAGATGTGTAATATCAGTTGTCCTTTGTGGGAAGGGGGGGGTACAATTGTTAATAGTGATGATATGATACTTCACGCTTTGTTGAATGTTAGAGAGGTGGTTCGCAGGCATGGCGGGTACATCTCTGTGAGGGAAAAACACGAGATTCAATCTTATCAAATCCAATATAGTACATCTAATGATATGACATTTAAGATCTTAACTATAGCTCTAATCTTCACCTCAACCTCTCGATTTACATCTTCTATCGATCCCCGGTAGTTATTATTGCTCTCGGACCTTAGTACCTTTTATCGGGAATTAGGTTTTGTATAGCCTGAGGGAGCGCTACACAGTGAGAACCACGAAATTGGCTGTGAGATCTTACATAATATTATCTAACCTAGCGGCGATTGCTTTTTTCCCGCAAGCGCGGCTTCCCCCTCCCCCCTTTACCCATCTTGCAGGATCTTTAGCTTCAATTATACTCCCTTTCCTGTGCTTGTTTAATCCCCTGTCGCTTTGTTATATTATAGTTCTGTTTTTGCCGAAAATTCTTGCGACTGCTCATTGATAAAAGCTGGGAAGAAAAAAGAAAAAAAACTCTTGTTTTTTTCTCGGATGTCTTACACACGGGCTGTCAACTATCCATCAGTTGACTATCAAAACAATATCCAGTGTGCTAATATTAATCTTTCACTATTCTCACTTTTTTTTTCCTCTCTCTTTCTGTTTTCTAGTCCTATAATGTTTGTGAGTCCACAATGTCGATACAAGTCCAGAATTGTATGCTCCTCCTGCAGGACATCACGGAACCACAAACAGACCACTCTCGTTCAAGCCGGTTTGTAGATAGCCTATGGCCTGGCCCGGCACAATGAATGAAGAATTTCCCTAGAACAATAATCACTCTCATCCGCTGTCCAGAAGGAAGAAATCATAGGTCTAAGGAATCTAGATCAGCAGAGTGATATTTTGTGACGGCGCCAAATATGTTCTTGGTCTCATATCACTCGTTGATTCATTCATGTCGATCGTTCGTTTCGTTCGTTAGAATTTCCGAAAATCCCAAAACAGTTTTAAATCATACATTTCTAGGCTATTTCTGCGCAAACCATGTTGTTTCTCAAACGGGCGGACCTCCATGCTGGGGGTTATATCAGTTGCGGGGTGCAATTCTGGGGTGTCATGGCAGTGCTGGGTGCTGTTGTAAGGAAGGGAGGTGTAGATTGTGATTCTAGATCTTCCGCTCCCATCTTTCTACTGTTTTATATTCGCGTGGGGGGGTGTGCCAGTCTGTTTCAGTGTTAACAAGGGGCTAGTCCGGCTTCCGGGACTCATCTGGCCGGGCCTAGCCGGACTGCGCATTGAAAACCGAAGCCAACCCTTATAGCATCTCACTATCACTATCAGGACAGAGAGATGACAACAGAAGTCAATATATATAAAAGTTTCCCAGTCCAGCGCAGCCATCATTCCATACCAGCCCTCATCCACGAGCCACTCATTTCTCGTCCAGGAATGAAACCCATCAGACACTCATTGCATATTACACATTCCAGACAACACAGATATCTGGAGCTTTCCGAGTGATTGAGCATGATTATTTCTCTGAGCTTTTAGGGTATGTGTATATATTGGCATGGATTGAACGAAACGCGAGCATATGCGCCAACAGCCTCTGTGCCTCCGTGAATATACTGGTATGATATGTTATCTTTCGCCACTATTGCTTATGCCCCTGGGGGTTAAATGACCGCTCTGTGAGGAGCCTAGTCGGGATCGGTGGCGCCCGCTTACATTCCCGCCTGAATAGTTGTATCCAACTTGGGAATCCGGATCAGGAAGAGGAGAAAACAGTTTGCGATGCGGAATCGTTAGGGTGAAAAGCCTTTGGGGAAGGATTTGGTGGGGGAGAGGCTATTAGTAAAATTGTTAGTGGGTGCTCTGGGTTTTGTGCTGGTGCTGAAGTGATAGGGAAAACAGCATGATATCATAGCCGAATAATATTTTTTAATGTGTGAGTGAGTGATTTATCTGCGCTTTAGGAATGTCTCGAGTGATAGGAAAATTACCCAGCATCGAGACTACTCTCAATGCTTGGAAAACCACTGGAGTTCCTATTTTTCCTCTACCCGTGTGCCCCGGGGGTGGGCCGGAAGCATAATCTTCAGATATTCCATGGATATTAGCGAATATCTGTATATATCTTCAGACATCTTCAGATACCTGCAGATATTTGCGTGCATCTGAAGATGTCTGCCAAGCATGTAACGAGACATGTACCAATCAGATGGCATACCGTATGCCGAAAGCCTGCCGGTGGCTACAGGAATCCATGAAACCTAACCCGGCGGCCTGAAAACGTTAGTCCACTTCTCCGGGTAGGCTCAGGAAAAGTGCAGAGTATAGCACTTCGCATTAGCCTGTCGCACCGCTGCGCTGACACCACGCCCGGGGTTTTGGCGGACAGGGGCGGGAGTAAAAGTTCACTTTCAAGATCAATCCGGTATACTACCATCGCGCGAGCCCCCCCAATCTTCATTCGTGGATATTCTCGAGATTTTGTTTGAACATAAAAGGATTTATTAATCCTAACCTTCGAGGTCTCCTTGGGCTAGCGGCGGATGCTTGGGTGGAGAGTTCTAGCTGTGCGAATTTCCTGCGCTTGTTCTCGACGGACCTAGAGACTGATATAGATGCTAGAGCTCAAGGTGGTTACTCACTGCACTTTGGCTATCACTCCCATAAACGAGTGGAGGGTTTGGTAAGACGGGAAGACTAATTAGGGGAACCGGCTAATTTCAAATGTAAAAACATGTAGACGTTCAGGCGCATGAGAACCGAAAATGCGCTTAAAAATTTAGTAATAATAACTCCATGAGTGCGTCAGCTCCCCGCCACATCCCGTCAATCCATACCATGTGGAGATATAAGCCACAAGGAGTGTTTTGGACTCAGACGCTACAGGGCCAATTCCTTCCTGGGCCGCCCGATCAATATAAATTTAAGATATCATAGCTTCCCATATAAAAAAACCCCTCCGGAACGCTACCGCCACAAAATACCCCCCAAATATTTATCACCACCGCCACCTCTTATCACCGTCTGAAACTCCCGCGCTTTCGGAGAGGGGAATATTCAGGAAAGCTATTCTTCACATTGCGGCCCAAAGCCACCTGTGGGTATTCTCCTTCCCCGCCCAAGACAGTCCCATAGCTAACGGGGCCTTTCAAGGCCATGTCCAAAGCATTCTCCAATTCCACCGTAGTCATCATACTCCCGTCGCCAATCTTGTTCAGCACCGTCTTCAATAGCTCGGCGGTAGTTAGATAACTGTCCTCCCGAATATATACGTTCCGGCAGTAATACAGAACAACCGCGATCGCGAAAATCTGACCCGCCACTATGGCGCCTGCAGCGATGGCAACCCTACGCCATTTCACTTCTAGTGTTGTGAGGATATGTGTTTGGCTTTCGCGGGCATTGGGATCCTTCGACTTGCGTGGGAATATTTTTTGGTTTCCGTAGACTATTGCGGCGATGGGGAGGCGCGCCACCAGGGCGGCAACGTAGAGGCTGTAGTACTCCTTTTGATTGGCGAAACCTTTCTCGACATATCGGTAAAAATTGAGTTTTTGCACGCCAACCGAGGGACTCGTTCGGCTCTCAACCTCCATGAACCAGCGGTACACTACCGAGGTAGTCTTTCCTGCCCTAGTTGGCTGCCTTGTGCTCGTCAAAGTCCTATATCGTGTGGATCGCGATGTGCTGGTTTCGGTCAGGACTTCGGTGGAGGTTATGACTTCAGTTTTCCGAGCGCTGGTAACAGTGCTCTTAGCCATAGAAGTTCTTGTGTACGTTTTCGGATATCCAAAAACGTTTTTTGTTGTGATGGTAAACTCTGAGGTCGAAAGAGTGTCTCCGTTATCCTCCTCGCTCGCAATCGGTAAGAGGAAAAGCGAGGCAGAATTAAATAGGGGTTGTGGGTGAGGGGCCCGCCCCAGCCTCTCGGAAAGGGTCGAGGTGCATTCCCAAGCTGTCCAGCCATATACCACATCTAGCGGATAGCACGTTAATTCACGGGATCGCTAAAAACTTGGTGATCGACTGCTCACAGGTCACAGAGGATCTATTTGACCCTCCAGCAAGAGTTGCTGCCCAAGTAACCCAGTCTGAATTCCTCCCAGGCCAAGCATTTCCGCGATACAGTACCCTTAATACTTCAGCAATATCATCCCTGTTTTCCTCATCTACCCAATCTTTGTTTCCAAAAATTAATGTAAGCTTCATAGCGCTTTCCGCCGGTGAGTAATCTGTGAAATGATGAACATACTCTTAACTGTTTGAGCACTACTGTCGTAGTCTTTCCAGTACTCGCTGTTGCCAAGACGGAACATATCACAGCTAGCAGAGGAGTGGACAGTATGGTCCGACGGTGTTGGCTCTGTTCCGTTGAAATCCCTTATACGATATGTAAATTCTACCTTAGCACCATTTCGCTCGAGTTCAGTGTCTTTGATCGCAAGGGTGTCAAGTGTGTTTTCCGTCAAGTTCAGAAATTCAGTAGTATTAAACTCAATGTTTGGCCGTTGAGTAAGCGTAGCTAA
Source organism: Tuber brumale (assembly GCA_014065205.1). Taxonomy (NCBI): domain Eukaryota; kingdom Fungi; phylum Ascomycota; class Pezizomycetes; order Pezizales; family Tuberaceae; genus Tuber; species Tuber brumale. The sequence goes on from JACCEG010000056.1 coordinate 305,463, forward strand.
ACCACCTTCAGCCAAATCTAGGTAGGGTCCTGCATGAAGGGTCAGTTGAATTGCTACGAAAATGAAGTATTCTCAAGGATAATAAGGCTCTTACGGAGCTCTTTCTCAGCCCCCTTGAAATCCGTAGTATCCTTGGTTAGCAATACAGTGGAGGCCCAGTTCGTGACAAAGGTAGGAGGTATCACGACGGGGACATCCGCCAAGTTGAATGTCAATCCAATAATGGCTACGCTGAATCTTCCAACAATATTCGCGACGAGATATAACATGACAATGAAAGTTGTCAGGGACAACCTCCATTCTCGAATATGTGTGAAAACGAGTGCTGCAGAGCCGCTGGGAGATGGCATGGCAAGCAGCAGTTCAATCTACGTCTCGATCATTAAAATCGGGCGGGCTTTAGTCAGAAATGGGCATCACATACATCTTGCATCTTATACCTTTTCCTGGCAAGCAGAGGCCATCTCAGCATAGACCCTAAATATCCTAACATAGATCCAAGGCCCAAACTCGCGAAGGCACTGAGTAGAATTGTAATCGTATTGAACCCACGCTGCTGCCAGCGCGACAATTCACCCATCCGTGAAAATATCAGGAGACCTAGAACAAGAAATGATAGGGAAAGAGCGGTCGTCAGGCATCTACCGGAAAGGGAAATCATGTTCCACAAGAACTGCTCCCGGCTATCGAATGTCGGTAGGGTAGGGGACTTTTCCGGCTTTGATATCAGTGGGTCATCCGCATCGTCGTCTGGCTGGAGGTGGTGGGAGTCGGGATGCGGTGATGACATTTTTGGAGAAAAAGGATTGTACGATCGAAGAAGCTGTTGAGTCCGTCAGAATCCGAGGAATGGAGGAAGAGGGTTTTTGAAGATCAAGAGCAGGATAATTTCAAGGCTCATATATTGAATGTTGCCTAATGGATATGACGCGCTACCGTCGACGAGGCGGCTGGCAAGCGGGGTACTGTACCGGTTCCACCGTAACCCTGCCAAATGTTATTTGTTTTAATTCTTCACCGGATGTGTTACGGGTAAAGAGCGGCTCATGGAATTACCGGTAAGAGAGTGTGCTCTGTGTAAATGGCTATCTCTGGTAAGGCAGGTTCCCGATGCATCTGCTTGGGGATTGCACGGCGATACAACATCGTCCCGATCTGACCATGTCAAGTTGATCTGTGAACCACTTGATTCTCCTATCTCGACACCAGAACAAAAGTGCCTTCTGATATATATGATACGGTATGGCGAACGCAGTGTGTGCATGCCTTTCCCCACCTTTGGGCAGACACACCTGGCTCGTTTAGGAATACCGGGACCAGTACGGTGGTTACTTTGGGGCTGAACGATTTAAATTGGGAAGCACAAACTTACATTCCTGCGATAAGTTACCGATGTTGGTGCAACAGCCAAGCATCACCCAGCCCATACAGCACATAATGATTATTACAATCTTGTATTCTATTTGCCGCGCCCTGAACTTTGGGGGTAGCATTAGTGAGTGTGGTACTTGTCCTTGTCATCTACCGGTACTGCACCATAGAAGGTGTATATATCAATGGTACTGTACCCGTTTTGTGCTATCGGTAATCGAGTACCGCAAGAACTCAGTAAATCCACTATCGGGGATCTCAGTGGAGATTGCGGTCTGGCCACCACAATAGGCTTAGCTGAGTAGGTTAACAAAATTGCGAATACCAGTTAATGAGATCTAGCAAGCTCAGGCCCCTCAGGCTATTCCGTCTGGAAGACACTATTCCTTCTCGGGGTGCTTTTTTTCAGATCGGGGGGGGGGGGTCCGAGGTGGATGAGAGATACCGGTAGTGGATTCACTGAGTAAATACGGTACTTTTACCCCACCACACAATCAAGGTAACCCCACCATATTTAGCCGACCCTCGGCAACACTTTACGATACTCGAGTACTTGTACAAGCATCCGGGATTCAGTCATGGGACGAGACAAGGATGGCTGGTATTGATCGGATAAAATGAGGGAACACTGCTACAAAGTGAGGGAGGATAATCTGGTGGAGGAGAGAAAATGAATGATTCGAGGTACTTGGTCTTTAAACAGAGGCAAATATTAAAAGTAGGAATAATGGGATAACAGGAGGCTAAGGGCAAGGACATGAAACCCAGGGCAAGGATAAGAGGCTGAAAAAGATAGTAAAAAACTATGACAATAACCAATAAGTTAATTGGTGGAATTTCTTACAATCAAAAAGTAATTGCCATCACATCTTGATTGAATTGCATCAAAATATTTTTGTGTCACTGCATTGAATAAGCTAATATTCTAATACTGGAGTGGTATTTACTGGTACAATTTCTGTGTATATTTTTTGTACTGTCTGCTGTTTAGATACTGGTTAATACAAGCTTTGTTTTCTTCCTGTATGATACTCGAGTAACGAATTTGTGGTTTAATGTACCGGTATCTATATTGCTCATGTATCAAAGTATCAAAGTAGAGCAGATTTACTTTATAGGGGAGATAAGCGAAGCTTTTCTTTACCGAGAGCATATCCCATCCACAAAGCAGATCTCTTCACTAGTAAAATAGAATATAAAAATGGACTGAATTATCATGCTCGCCAAACCCGCCTCGGGGATTTTTTTTACATTTATGCAGCGATAAATTCGTCATAAAAGCAGGTCATACACCACTTTTGTGGCGCCAGAGAGGGTCTCACCTTGGATCCCTGGAAGCTTGCTTTTATGACATATCATACTCGAGTACTCGAGTAATATCATTCCTCTCATAAACCAGGCGAGCCAAGACCAGACATCTCATGAATTATCTCAATAAATCCCACCCTCCTCCATAACACGAACCCGTGAGCAGAAAGTACTCTTCATCATACATCATCATAACTTGAATTCCCAGATTACTTGGCGCTGGATGTTTACCCCAACATCTCTACATGTATGATAGATACCCGGAAATAAAATGAAAAAAGCACCCCCCCCTTGAGCAACAATACGGCCACCTCCTATGCACCTTCGGCGGGCTATCTCAAGCAGTACTAGCAATGGGGCAGTCCGTCCGTCTTAAGGCCGGATGAGGCCGGACTACTTTTTCCCATCCCACCCCGTCCTCCATGCAGTTTCCCGGCAGCTCCCGGGAGTGGGCATCGGGCTCGGTGGTCCCCCAATAGTCTTATTAATGTCTCGGTTTTTTTCTTTTTCCTCCCACATTACAGTCGCACCCTGCTATCCCGGACGGCCAAATTCCGAAGAATCTGTCCGGCACAGCGAGGGATCCGGGACAGCGGGTGAAGCTTTGGTGGAGAGAAATTCAGAGTTCGCAGAGATTCATTCATACGGGACAGCGAGGTATCCGAATTATCGAGATCCGGGACAGCGAGGTGTGACTGTACTGAACTAGTACCTTCCTATCATTACTGCTTTCATAGTATATACTTATAATATGCTGTTTTCAGAACTCGTTGACCACTCTTCACTGGTAAGGACTAGGCGCACCACAGCGGAACGAATACACCCTCGATACCGAGGTATCCGAACACCACCTACCTGCTGCTTAAGGATACGATATTTGGGATACTAGATGACCCGCCCGGACTGTATATCTGTGCATAGGGACCGCAGAGGTTCAGTGGAACTCAGTGTTAATGCACCAGGGATACCGGGGGTTAAAGGTTATACTCTGGAGGTCTTGAGACAACTTGATGTTGGACGGGGATCTTTTGGCTACTCGCCACACATCTGCTCTGTACCCAAGGCGAAGTAACAACCCTGACTAAGCAACACTAAAGTCCACCATGAATATGCACTACCTTCCGCATGTTTCGCCAACAACTAGTTCTGCACATCAAGCACCACTTGCGATAACCCCTGGAACATCTCCTTTTGAAGATAGTACTCCTATTATGTGGAGATACCGTGACTAGGCATATCCTCTGCCATACCCATACACACGGCCATACCCATACACTGGGCCAGATCATATCCTCAGTGAAAGCCTCCCACCCCCGGCAGAAACAGCAATTGGGAGCTGGTGAAGTTGAATGTGATAGTGGACTCGGCATACGCTGGAAGTATGCAGGAAAGAATCCGGATGATCCAGAAAGGATAAAAGGCAGCTTGTTTTCCTTTTGTCAGTTGTTTTCGTTCATCATCCAATTTGTCTTTCTCTCCTATCACCGGTATTTTGAGTCAGTCGGTCTTCCGTTCTTTTCCATTTCATATTTGTCTTTGCGAGAATACTTCTCCGGTTAGGATATTCAAATACGATTCTTATACCACACAATTATCTTGCTATACGATCCGATCGATTGTCAAGACCGCTGTCCGTAAACCTTGTTGAAAACTCGGGATCGCACGATAAGAGTTAGGTGACTGGAAAAGAAGCATGAAAGTATCAGGACTGTTTGGGACTGCTGTAGTCCGGGGGAACTGTTAGAGAGGAAGTTTGAAGGAGCTGCGCAATGAAATGGTGCGGCAGCATGACGAAGAAAAGATAAGGAAATCTGTGAGGTTGACGAAGGAGGAAGATGTTTGCAAAGGAACAGCTTGTGTATATATAGGACACCTCCGGCAACGTAGAAAAATAAGGACTTCAAGTTACTCTCTCTCTCCCGCTATCCTACCTAAATCTTATTAGGTCCGACCCATAGTCTGGCAGTCCGGCCATAATTCTGAAGATCATGGGTGAGTCCAGCTTAAGTTGTTTCCGGCAGCCAAAGCCTGTGGACGCCCAGGCGACCGCCAGCTCGAGAGGCTAAGGAACCCAGGTAAATCTGACAGACACCCAATGAAACACAAGCTACCACTCGAACCTCAGTCTGCAGACGACCCAGGCGGTGCCTGACTTTGCCTTTGAAAAGCCACTTTCCCACAGTCCGGCCCGGCCATGCCTGAAAAACCTGGGTCAGTCTGGCCGTACCCAAAGCCAGACGGACTGACCGCTTGGGTTCACTGGACAAGTTTTAGATGTGAACACTATCGATTTCCAAACTTGATTGGGGTCAATGGGGGAAGGATGTTTCAATAAAGCTTTGACGGGCTTTCCTTCAACTGAGGGGAAATTGTGGGCTCCATGAGGATGGACGCCAGCAGGCAAGGGACACTCAGGGATCCAAAACTAGATCAGGCATAGGAAATAGCGCCCGGAGTGCGCCAAGAAGCACAGGGAGAAAGTGTTACTCTATGAGCAGTGGCGGAGGAGGAATGGTGACGAAAGGCAGTCCGGTTTAAAGGATTGTATAAAGATGTGCCATAACCATTTGGCTAGATGCAAAATAAATAAATCCGACTAAAATAGTATTGGGAAAGCTGCTCTCAGGGCTCCGCCCCAGAACTGGGAGTCACGCGCGAGCATTTGGTATTGAGATTAAAGCCCTACGTCCCTTGCAGCGAATCACCACAGCTGCAGACCAAGGCAGCAAGCCATCCTATTTAAATACCCACGCCAGCACCGACTCCTTTTCGATTCACTCTCTCACCTTTCTTTCCTCTCACCACCACCACTCTTCCCCCCCCCACAAATCTATCTCAATCCCCCTTAGCTCCTCCAAGCTTTCAAAAATAAATATGGTTTTTCAGAAGCCAAAAGGAAAACCAGGCAGAAAACCAGGGAGGCCACCCGGTGGTAAACCTGGCAGGAAACCAGGTAGGAAACCAGGCAGGAAACCCGGGCCAACCAAAAGAGCCCTGGAAGAGGCAATGATTGAGTCGGATTATTCTTCCCATTCTCCAGTTCATCAGCCAAAAAGCAGGCCCACTTTGTCCACTGCTCATGGAACAGGTGAAATGCAAGAGGTGATTGTGGTTTCCAGTCCCAAGATTCCTCCATCCCAGGAGGTCACAAGGAAGAAATTGAAACCAAAGTATTTTGGGTCCCCCAGCAGACCAAGTAAGAGGAAGGCTGCGGTGCTGGAGAGTAATGAGGAGGAACGCACCTCATACAACTCTTTTGCAATTCCCTTCAAATTGAGGACAAAAAAAGTTACCCCCTCCGACACTCAAGATGACTGGGAATCCGACCCTCCCCGCGATGCTTATCAGAAGTCTCGCCGCTCTTTGACCTCTTGGGCCCAGACCCCGATAGACAGTACTCCGCCTCTTCTTAGTCGATATGACGAAACCGAAAGGATCGGGGAATCGAAGCCTGTGCTTGAGACCTTCCGCTTGGACAAGGAAAGAATAGGTTCTAGTCCCGGTTCTGGAAAAGAGGTCAGTACTCCTAATGTGAAAATTGTTTTTCAGAAGGCATACTCATTTTCAATCTATCAGACCACGGAAACGTCATTCCATTCTTTAGCCAATTCCAGCAGACCCAGAAAGAAGCTGAAGGCCTCTGGTCCTGTTGAAAGCTCAGCGATTGAAAAGGGCATTGAGAAGAACATTACCAAAGATGATGATTCTGACTCAGATGTCCCACTTAGTCGCATACGAAGGAGATCGAGCTTGATACCAATAGCTACCAATGGCGAAGTCTCCACGCCCTCTGAACTTGGAGAAGACAGTAAGTCCACCTGATTTTGCCATAAGATTCACACAGACACACACACTCCCTCTCTACCCCTTCTTGTACTCGTCACTGACTGCCAAAAACAGTTGGAAGTAGATCCAATAAGATGAAGGCCTCCAAATTCCCTAAAACTTCTCCAGTTAAAAGACGTACCAGGAAGAAACTTAGCAAAGACGAGCGTTGCTATGCCCCCACTAATATCAGTCGAGGGAAATCGAATTCTCTTCCTATATTTACTAATGGCAAAGGCTTCACACGCCCTGAAACCGGAGAAGGCAGTAAGTCCCCGCAATTCAGCCATAAGATCGACATAAATCCTCTCCCCCCTTCCCATACATGCCACACTACTGACCACCAAAAACAGGTGGAAGCAGATCCATTAGGCATTTGAGGTCTTCTACGTCTCTTAACACCTCTGCGGTTGAAGAGGGCATTTGGGAGAGCGTTACAGATGATGAGGATCGCGATGCACCTATTAAAGTTAAAGTCAAACGCACCAGATCCCGTAAATCCTCTGCTGCCAAAAAGGGCGTTGGTAAGAAAGCTACCAAAGGTGGTAATTCCAATATCCCCCACTATATGAGAGGAGAGAAATCAAGTTCTCTCCCCATAGTTATCAATGGCGAGATTTTCATACCGCCCAGAATTGGAGAAGGCAGTAAGTCCCCACAATATAGCCATAAGATTCTTTCACACACACACACACACACACACACACACACACTCTCTCTCTCTCTCTCTCTCTACCTATCTATCTATCTATCTATCTCTCTATCCACCTCTCGTACATATCACTGACCACCAAAACCAGTCGGGAGCAGACCCACCAAGGAAGCTATGAAAAGGGAAGATCTAGACAGATTCGCCATGAGACTCAAACTCGCAAAGTCTGATTTCCTTGCGCTCTGCCGTTCCCGCGATAAATACCCTTCCCGCAAGGAACTCGACATGCGCGCTTTCCCAAAAGACTTCCAGTTCGAGCCATTCAACCAAATGCCACCTATTCCGTCTTCCCCAGCGGAGGACAAGCGCGTTATGAGCTATCCGGAGGATGCGTACGCTTTGCTTGCCGAGGATTGGGCTCCTGGAAGCGCTGATATTGAAAATGTGCTCAAGATTTCTTCTAAGAAGAAGGTCACTGAGAAAAGTTATCGAGCTCTTCGTCAGGAAGAGGAAGAGGCCGAAGAGAAGGGGAAGAGGACGGCCAGGAAAAGTCGCCATGCCCCTCGCCAGGAAGAGCCTAAGGTTGAAGAGAAGAGGGAGAAGGCGATGAAGCGCACGAAGAAAGTGTACCGAGCCCCTTACCAGGAAGAGATTGACGCAGAAGAAAGGAGGAAGAAGGCGAAGAAGCACACCGAAAAAAGCTACCGAACCCCCTACCAGGAAGAGCCTGTGGTCGCAGAGAAGAAGGCGAACAAGAAGGGGAAGAAGGAGAAGAAGAAGGGGGACACCGCAAAAGGTTATCAAGCCAATTTTCAGGAAGAGACCGAAATTAAAGAGAGGAGAAAGAGAAAGAGGAGCACCACAACAGTCTATCCAACCCCTCATCAGGAAGAGCCTGAGGTTGAAGAGCCTGAGCACAAGAGAAAGAAGGAGGGCAAAAAAAGTCATCAAGTCTCTCGTAAGGAAGAGCCTGAGGTCGAAGAGCACAAGAGAAAGATGGAGGACAAGAAAAGTCATCAAGTCTCTCGTAAGGAAGAGCCTGAGGTTGAAGAAAAGTCTGGATACGATGACTCTATCTGGTGGCCCGGAATTTCGCAGTCGGGAACTCCATCTTTTGCTGGGTTTCTATAGAACTTGCAGGAGATTCTACTAAGTAAGTAAGCAACCCTCGGAATACAAATTTATGCCCTGAACGATCTACTAACTATTACACCACCACTACCTACCTACAGGCGAAAAGCATTGGACATTTTATAATGGATAAAATGTATTGCCGAGGAGGGGCTGTTTTCGGTGTCAATTTCTTTTCGTCTTCAATCCCCATCGAGTTTTTCCTGATTTTTGTTTTTTCCCCTTCTCCACCACTCACCTTGGTTGCTGTTGTCAATGTTCATTTGGGTGTTTTGATCGAGTTTCATTTCCAATACTTCTATCGCCCGTCTCCACTCAAACTCCTCCCTAGTACTTTTCCGTGTTCTTTTCATTACCGTTCAACTCCCCTTCAGCACTAAAAACGCTTCATGAACTGTCAGTGTTTGGAAGTATCCGATATACCATATCTTACCTGTATATCTTCCAAGCGCCATATATAAAAAATGACAACTATTATAGTCATCACATAGGCTCCCTTTTTGAGTGATCCCGCGTGATTTTACAAATAGCCATAATGACTTCATAACAGCAACCAAACCACCCAAATAAATAGCCTTGCAAGTTCACTGACGACGACCAGAAGCTAGCCGCTAGAGCGCTACTTAATAACCGGGAGCTAACTAATAATAAATAAATAAAAAATTGGGTCCCTGAGGAATTCATTTTTGGATATCCCGGGGATGTAGTCGTATAATACGGACCTAGTGTTGGCACGTTTGTTGACTGTGGGTTTCGCCTGTGTTCATGGAGGATCACTCAAAGGTGTTTTGGACTTGGAGCGGTTGAGAAAAGTGTATGTAGTATGGCATTAACTGACCGGTGACGTTCAATTTCAAAAGTCTAACAATGCTTCTAATAGCCGCTACATACATAGTGGTCCTATATTATACACCTACCACCATTTCAACCCCGCCCGAAGGCCTTTGGCCATACATGTGTAATCAGCTGCCTTCTTCCAAATTCTCTTACGCAAAAAAAAAAATTTATCACAGTGATCTTGCAGTTGGCAAATCAGTCAATGTCTGGTTCTTCTCTTATTCACTCCCCCTCCCCAGTCCTGGGAACGCCCAGCCGAGATATCCAAAATGGCTTATGTGCTGCCAGGCGATGCCACCAGGCTGTGAATTCCCTTACGATATTTGGTCCACCTTCCATTTCTTTTTTTTTCTTCTTCTTCCAATCCTGCAAATATAAATTTGGCCCTGTAAGGTCTGGTCCCACAAATTCTCCATGACGTTTATTCTGTATGTGACATGTGAAGTTTTAGGTCTTTATAATTCAGTCTTAATAATATGGCGATTTTCACATACGATATGATACGATACCTTCACTTTGAAGTGTTGAAAAAAAAAAAAGGGGGGGGGGGGAGGGTAGAAAGGGGGTGCTAATTGAGCACAAATATTTATGGAAAAGCAGTGTATTTTATTTTTATTTATTTTGCTTTATAAACTATTCTGATGAAATACTGCTCATTTTCGTACGGTGGCTTGCCAAACTATATCCCCCCCTCAAAACTAAAGAATGAAAAAATACGTGCCTCCGAGGGAGCGGGGAGTGGAAGGGGGGTAGTGGCGGATACAAAAAGTTATGCTATAGGTCCTTATCCGCCGTCTCTGCGGACGCATGGGTGAGCATGAAGAAGGAGTGCGGCGTGGGAGACACACAGATCCTCTCTCCATTCATTTGGTTGCCCGCAACATCTCGGAGATGTCAGTCAGTTACAGCAGTGTCCAGGAATTCTCAGTCTTGATCGTCCCGACCCAAACGTAAAATTCCCAGTGCAACGATGCGGAGCCATGCGGGAAACAGGATGGCTTAAGGGAGATATGAGGCATGGCCATTACAACCAAAAGCAGGCCTACCTATCGGTGTGTGCGAGTGTCTGATGAAATCTCGGACATCAATACCTTAACGATACATGAATCCTCAGAGCTCTCCGCCAGCACATGGGCTAAATACATATTCTCCTCTCATTTTCCCAAGCTCTAGAAACAAGAGTAAGGCGCAAATCAGCCTGCTATTGATGTATGATACACATTTCTTTCTAGAGGTTAGGATTTTTTGTTCACGCTCACCGTTAGCTCCTTCCCATTTTCCAGAGTTTAGCTAACGATTAGATGTTTTTGAAACTACTTAATTCAGGTGTCCATTGCTTCGGTAGGAATCGGGTGAGCAAACGGAAGTTCCTTGAGTGCGACATAGATCTACGAGAATCGCCTTAAAAAATCAACATTCCTGTGAGGGAAAAACAGAGGGACCGGAAATAACACAAGGGGCGAGTGACATTTAGTGATGGTATGCAAAACAAGTCATGTGCCAAAGCTTGTTTTAGCAGAGTAAATAGAGTGGCATGGTATAAGTGGATGTATGCATTTCTAAAACCAAGTCATGAGGCCTTCTGGAAGGTCCTAGAAAGGTTGGAGAACTGGTGATCGCAGGCCGAGTCCGGGACAGCACGATACACCACCTTAGCCAATTCCAGATGGCACAAATCACACACCATCCTCACAAACTAGATATCATTCCAAACCAGGTACGAAGTACACGCTCAGTCATAACCCCCCTCAACAATCCATTGATCCCTTTTTCCTCCCTCAAGATATCCTTGTATCCATTCGAGACCTCAAACTCATCCATCTAAAAGCTCGAAATTTTTCTAATAGCTCTTCTAGCCCCCTCTCCACTAACCCTAATCAACCCCTCCGTCTCCAGAGCCCTACAAGCATCTGTGAATTCCCCTGAGGCAACGGTGATACCAGTGCTCTGCTCCTGCAAGCGCTTAAGCACATCATTGTACCTAGCCCCACCAGCACCCCTCGCCATCTCGTCAAGGAGGCCAATGATAGCGTTCTTCATGTCGCCCTTCCTGCGCCTCTCCGAGTTGCTGATGCCACCGAGAAGATCCATGTCTATCCTGCCGGTAACAGGGTCGGTAGCAGATTCCTTGATGGCAGAACGGATGAGGCGGACGGCTTCGTGGACGTCATCGACGGTTACCTCCTCGCTTAAGCGCATCTTTGCGTGTGCTTCTGAGAGGCGGATCATAGACTCTAACTGACGGGTTGTGGCGGTGATACGACGCTCCGCTGCACGGACGTCTTCGCCGAGCTTTCGAAGGTCGACGTAGGCTCTCACGAGCTCTTCGCCGGCTTCTTTGGTGAGTTTAGGGTGAACATTTTGGCGGGCGTAGGAGATGTAGGCTGTGAGTTGCTCAATGGGCTGAGTCATCTGCGTTAGTTCCCGTTTTGAAATCCCAAGCTAGTGGTGCGAGTATACGTACGATGATTTCAAGATTGCCCGAAGCATTCTCGGGGTTATCCTCCAGGTACATGCCCAACATATGTCTCGCCAATCTACGATCATGAGCCTCATCAACCCTATCGAGTACCAAATAAACTAAGTCAAATCTGGAAAGCAACGTAGGCGGCAAGTCAATATTGGCGGGAACTGGCAAGTTCGGATTGTACTTAGATCCGATGGGATTTGCAGATGCCAACAAGCTCGTTCTGGCATTCAGGGTGGTGATAATACCAGCTTTAGCAATAGAAACTGTCTGTTGCTCCATTACTTCATGAAGAACTGAGCGTGTAGCCTCGTTCATTTTATCGAACTCATCGATACAGCAGACACCCCCATCAGACAAAACTAATGCTCCAGATTCAAGAACCAATTGGCGAGTCTCGGGATCGCGGGTAACATATGCCGTCAAACCAACCGCAGAAGATCCCTTTCCAGAAGTGTAGACACCTCTCGGGGCAATCTTGTGAACGTACTGCAGCAGCTGAGATTTTGAGGTAGAAGGATCACCGCAAAGTAAAATGTTAATGTCGCCTCTGTATCTTGGCGCACCACCCTTTTCAAACGTTTTGTTCGTTCCTCCAAATAGCTGAAGTAGGACTCCCTTCTTCACATCCTCCATTTCCCAAATACTAGGTGCCAAAGATCTAGAAAGTAGCTCGTAGACATCATAGCGAGCCGCGATGACCTTGATCTTTTCGACTTCCTCATCGGTCAACTTCCTGACTTCATCAATGTCACTGGCAACCTGTCCAGCCAATTCCTCCTCAAGTGTGGATATATCTTGACCCATCCTGCGTTTATCCACTTTCTGGATATGAAGGACATCAACATAAGTCTTGAAAAGGCTCTTGATAGATCTCTGTCTTGGGTTAACGCGGACCGGGACAGATCTAAAGATACCGGTAACCTCGACACGGTCACCAGCCTTTGCTACATCGCAAAGTTCATCATAGCAGCAAAGTGAGACTGAGTGGGGTGTTTGGCCATCAGGAACGGAATCGGGGGTCTCTTGGAGCTTGATAACCTGCTTATCGGAAAAGTCGGAACGGTTGTGGATAATTTGCATGGAATTTGGCGTCTTGCAAACTTCACGGGGGCACACAGTAGGCTCGGCGATTTTCCCTCTGTCAATCTCCACGGTAACAGTATGGCCACAGACATGACAGCGGAAGAAGGCTGGAGGAACAATTAGAGTCTCCCATGTAAAGTGGGTGGGATAGCTTACCCTTATTCATGTCTGGGATAATTGAAGTTACGCGAATGACAAGTCCCTTAATGCTAATAACCTTGTCGATATCTGGTCGCCCATCTTTAGCTATCTCTATTTACCCATTTCCCGTCAGAACCTTACCAGCAGGGTTGAGATCCCTCATATTGACAGTCTTCTCCAAATTAAAGGGCCTGGCCTTATAAATCCTCTCCAGACAAGTATCGTATTCTGCGCGACTGGCACCCGCCCCCGCTAGCATTTCCAACATTGTATCCTTAACGCAGGTATCCATAATAGGAATTATTTCCTGTGGGTACGCATGCAATTGGTGATAGAATCGCTTAGTGGGAGGGAAACTCTTCAAGTTCTGAACATCCAAATTCAAGTTTGAAGTTCCCAACTCTCGCAACTGCTTCAGCATCTCCACATAAACTAATTCATCGCCTTCTCCAGGGGCAACAAACTCCCCATCCATGCGCATCCTATACCGCCGCTTGAACTCGCGGAGAAACTTGTTGAATGCTTGGGTAGACTCTTCGACGGAGACGTTGGTACCCCAGATAAGACGGCGAGGTCCATCAGGTAAATCAGATGTCGGCCCACCGCTATAGGTCGCTGCGTCAGATAGTGGATGAGCTGCATCACCACCGCCAGCCCCCGAGCGGATAGGCATGCCTTGCTCATCCACATAGAGGAGCCTACGGCGAGTAGGAGTCGCATTGACATCGGAGAATTGAAGATCTCCGCGGCGGGAGCGTAGCGGGGTACTCCCCTCAATTTCTCCACCGTACCTAAACACAATCAGCAATCAGACGGAATGCATGGAGTCTCCCTTGGCAAAAACCCCACCTGGATCTCAATACACTAGCACTAGACATAGGGAGCCCCGATGATCTCGGCGTTCTTCCGCCCCTGGATGGCGAAGTACTAGCATAACGAAGAGGCGAAGAGACTAATTCATCCCCCATGAGCATCTTACACCGTATGATTGGCCTGAGAGAATCCATTGCAAACCTCCAAAAGGATCCGAATCCATTGTCCTCCCCCTCACAGCGCCCGAGATACCTGAGACCGGCAGCGTCTGACTGGCTTGTGGAGTCGGCGAGCTCGTGCGGATGGGATCCGAGGATATGGCCGGGGAAGAGCCAGCAAACAGCGGTGATGTCCCGATTTCCGACCCAGTAGGAGGCGGTGCGAGCGGAGTGTTGGCTTCCTTTCGTGGGGAACGGCGGGCGCGGGGGGTCGATTGTTGAGAAGATTGCCGCACGGGGCGGCGTTTGGTGGGGGAAGACATCTTGCAGTAGCTGGAAGAGTTCTGGTGATGGTGGAGATGAAAATTAGTCTTAAAGTTCCTTTATGTTTGATGAGTTTTTGTTTTAGCCAGTGTAAACAAGACAATGGATATGTGGGGAATGAGTACGACAGGAAAAGGTTTTTAGTCCTTCTGTGTTGGCGCGTCTCATTCCTACGCGTCTGTCGTTCCTGCCTAAAGTGGACTACCCTATTCCCCGACCAGGTGTATATTTTAGCACGCTCATTCTACGAGTGAGTAGCGATGAACCCTTCACACCGAACCATTGTATCGTTAGGATAGCTCAAGGGGACAAGGATTTAATTCTGGCTCTCAAGTATGCCAATCTACGAAAGCCGAGGAAAGTTTATGATATGATACAGGGGCATCTAATCTCACAATGGCATATAATGATGATTCCGAGACCCAATACAGACACAAACAAAAGCCGGACCCAAACAAAAACAAAGCTTTAAACAGTAGCGCCTGGAGCCCTCTTGCCCCCCTTCACCAAATAACTCAAAAGATCGACTTTTGTGACAACATGCTTCACCTGAAGCCCTCCGTCTTTCAATCTCTCAGTGACAATCCCTGCGGAATTGTGTTCGAAGAAACGGCTTAAAGCACTCAAGTGAGTATCCAGAGTAATCTCTTCAAACTTTCTCTTCCCGGCCTTCTTCCGACCGGTAGAGTTCGAGTGGGGGGTGGTGCCGTTATCCTCAGTTGCGGGCATTGCGGTATCCTTATAATTAGGCTTGACGGAACCGAGCTCATTCGGGTCGGTAAGAATCTCCTTTAATTTGGTGAAGTCGAACATGAGCTCACGGACAGGGCTCTTGCTGGTAGCGCGGCCTCTGGATATGTAACTTAAAATATTGCCCAAGGTAACTAGGCCAACTAATTGTCCGCTGTTGGATAAGACTGGAAGCTGATCGAAGCTCTTCTCGGTCATAATGTCGATGGCACTCTTAGCTGTATCGTGTGCCTTAACCGTGACAACTGGCTTGAGTCCGAGATCTTGGATTCTAGCGCCTTGCCATTGGGTGGTCTCGCGAGCGTGCTCAATTTCTCTGGCAGGGATGAAGCCGTTGTTCTCCATCCAAGTGTCATCAACAAACTTGCTCAGGTAATTCCGGACGGAGTCCGGTAGAATCATAACGATTGTCTTTCCTTCTTGGTTGAGTTCAGGATGAGATTTGATCCCATCAACAAGGGCTGTGAAGGCCGAACCGGAAGAGCCACCGCAGAGTAGACCCTCCTCTTTGATAAGACGACGGGCATAAATAAATGAGTCGCGATCAGCTGTCTTAACCCAGGTATCCACAATATTCTGATCCAGAACATCGGGAACAAAATCGTAGCCAATACCCTCAACTTTGTAACCTGCGTTCGAGTGGTCGAGCTCGCCTGAGGGGGCGAGAGTGGAACCGATAGGGTCGGCACAAATAATAGTGACTTTTGGGTTATGTTTTCTCAGGCCTCTAGCGATACCGGTGATCGTACCCCCGGTACCGGCACCGGCCACAATAGCATCCACCTTTCCACCGGTCTGTCTCCAGATCTCTTCCGCCGTTCCAAGTTCGTGAGCAAGGGGATTGTTAACATTGCCGTACTGGTCCAGGATGATGGAATTTGGGATCTCTTTCTCGAGTCTTTTGGCAACACCGATATGGCTTTCCGGGGAATCGTAAGCTGCTTCCGTAGGCGTGCGAAAAATCTCAGCACCCAAAGCTCTCAAAACGGAAACCTTCTCGGCCGACATTTTCTCAGGAAGTGTAATGATTGTCCTGTAGCCCTTCACAGCGCCAACCAAAGCCAAACCGATACCTCTACGGGTGGGAAGGTTATATTAGCTAGTGATTAGTCATGAGTCGGTGGGGGACGTACGTATTTCCAGAGGTGGGCTCGATCAAAGTGTCGCCGGGTTTGATTTTCCCTTCACGTTCGGCCTCCTCAATCATGCGTTTCGCAATGCGGTCTTTGACGGAACCGCCGGCATTAAAGAACTCGCATTTCGCCAAAACCTGTGCCTTAATTCCCAAGGATTGGGGGATGCGATTAAGGCGAACGAGTGGGGTATCCCCGATATGGTCGACGATGGTATCGAGAATAGCATTTTCCGATGTTGAAGCAGGCATTTCGGTAATGATGAAAGTGATGGTTTATCTCAAAAGCCTGCGTATAACAATGTATAGAAGAGTGGCAATGGGTTGGAAAACTCGGTGCGGGGGAGGGGCAGAGAGCTGGCTACTTGGGGCGGGGGAGGGAGAATTTTATATTTATTTTTTATGATGCGATTGGATGCCGATGTGATTTGTGGAAGGTGTTTGGTAAGAAGCTAAGGTCTAGAATGGTGGAATGCCGTAGGTAACCGATACCCTCACCTCCCCAGAACCAGACGCGATTTCTAGTGAGAGCGCGGTACCGGTACCTGTACTATACTCGAGTACTGGTATGATAGCATACTTGTACCTTAAAATCTCGTGAAATCCACCATCTCCGCTCTGACGAAGCACTAACTTGGGAAGGAATAGCGGCTACTAAATGCGGTATCGTGGGATCTGTCAAATCTTGCTATCATTACTCGAGCACGGTATCCCGTACCGGTACTGTACTCGAGTACTATTCGTACTTGTGCAAGGCCTAGCCAGGGAGACTGTGAGTGGCCGGAGATAGTGGATTGCATGAGATTTTACTGCAAGTGACCAATAATACCCTATCACAGTGTATATCTCTCCATACCCATATCACACCAGATGTGGGACGAGCGCCACACACGCCACACGCCACACGCCACACGCGCCTTCCGCCACAAATCTATTTCAGCCCAGGCCCCCGCTCTCTTTACCCGGTAGCTCTCTTAGCTCCTGTACCCTACTCGAGTACCGGTATAGTACCTTCTTTCGCCCCGAGCCTCCATTCCCCTGAACGAAGCTTCCCTTAGCACGGCCATCTCACCATATATCGCAATGAAGAAGAAGACGCTGCTTCTATGTTTTATCCATGGCTTTAAAGTGAGAACGAACATTGTATTCACCAATCTTTCTCGTCTTTGAGCTAACCCATCATATCACCAGGGCGACGATGACACCTTCGATAGGTTCCCATTTGTAAGCTCTACCTCTCCTTTGATGTTTTTTTTGAGGCTAATCTCTCAACTGTTTCGCTAGGATCTTAAAGCTCTCATTGGCCATGCGCTCCCACAGTTGAATATCGAGTCGGTGGTCTACCCCCGTTACGAGACCCGAGGCGACCTTGCGGCTTGTGTAGCTAGGTTCCGCGAATGGCGAGTTATCATAACTACCCCTCATAGGTTAGCCAATTCTAACATTGTTTTCCAGGCTACAAACTCGCGTGATAGACCTTGAAGTTGACGCCGGTACACAGTCTCCGACGATCGACCCCTCGGTTCGAACGGTCCTGGTCACACACTCGATGGGCGGTATTGTCGCGGCCGACACTTTGCTCTCAATTATTGACGACCAACTGGTGAAATCCGGTCACGACAATCCGGAGAAATTTATGTTCCCGTATATTCAAGGAATTCTTGCCTTTGATACACCCTACCTTGGATTATCCCCCGCAATTTTCGCCCATGGAGCCGATACAAATCTAAAGACCGCATCCACTGCAATATCACAAGTTAGTGCACTGGCATCTGGATTGTTTGCGACGCGTGCGGCAACTGAAGGTTCAAAAGCCTTGAGCCAGCCTCCATCCGGGGAGGATAAAGGGAAGGAACCAGAAGTCCCTGGATTCTGGTCACAGTGGGGCAAAACTGTAACATACGCCGGCGCAGCGAGTGTCCTGGCGGCAGGTGGTGCAGCAGCTTACTTCAAGCGAGATGAACTGGGACAAGGCTGGGGTTGGGTATCCTCACATCTGGAATTTGTCGGTGTATTGATGAAGGGCGAAGAACTCAAGGAGAGAGCAGAACGAGTGTCGAGTGTTGAGGGTGTTGGGTTCGCAAACCTCTATACCGCGCTCGGAGACCGAGGCAAAGACAAAGGCGAACGAACATTTTGCGTATTACCCCAGAAGGGTGGAAGGGGATGGTTTAGGTGCACAAATACCAAGGCTCAAGACGAGGTTAATGCGCATGTCAGTATGTTTCATCCCAAAACCAACCCCTGGTACTTTGAGATGTCACAATTGGCCAAAGAACTCGTCGTTCGATGGGCCACCAATGAGTGGTCCTACTATCCTGGATCACCATCTGGAAACATGAGAATGTCGATGAATGGGAGAATACCGGGGCGAGGTGAGAAGCTTTGATGCTTTTATGCGTTCATTGCATTTTTTTATACTAAACAAGCAGCGGCTAATGCTTTTGCTTTCGTGTTTTGTTTTTGTTTTCATCATAGCAGACGAGCGATCACCCCGCATGTACCTTTCTTGAGTATGGAATACCATAAGGCAGTTGATAACCTTATCTTTCTATAGTATTGCAGATTTAGCCACACTTGACCTTTCCATTTTCTTTTGGACGTTAGAAGATTCAATATGATATACGTACCGCATTGCATTGTATCGCACGCTATATCCACTATAGCAGTATAAAACTACTGGCCAAACTCTATCCGCACAGCATATACCATAGTAACTTGCGGTTCCTCCCCTGTCTTCTCCACACCAAATAGCTACCGGTACTACCATAACCACCACAAAAACCCCATTCCTACCCAATCTCCTTCAGGCGACACCCCATAAACCTGGCCCCAGCTGAATACTCAAAAATACAGTACTACGCCCGGCCCGAAAGTTGTAGTAACAATTCTTCGCTCTTATGTTTGGGGTGGTTCCGCGTGACTTGGGTAGTCTAGGTATTTTTCCCCCCATCAACCTTCTGCCTGTACTCGGGCTCTCGAAATTTGCATTCGCTAGAAGCATGCCATCGTGGGGGTGTAAGTAGGTAGTTTGCGCACCGGTGGATAATTGGGGTAATTTCCAGTAAGCAGGGGCGCGGACTTGGACTCACCGAATGAACCGTGATTCCTAATCCCAAGCTTTCATAATATTATGATGCCAACTGCGGAATAGATATTATATAAAGCCCCAAATAAGATTTTGAAAGAGCGATTCAGTTACGATCTATCGCGCTCTACCGCACTATCCAGTGTTCACAACACAGCACAATAACCTCCCACCCAATATTCAACAAATGCTGCATCACCCTTTCCTGTTTTCTCATACAAGGCTTTTGTAGTGGCGTTAACGGGCTCATACGAGTATGGTTGCCGCATTGCATTATATCGCACACTATACCTACTATACCAGTATAAACCTATTGGTCAAGCCCTACCAATACAGTATCATACAGTACCATATGATAGTAACTCACGGTTCCTCCCCTGTCTTCTTCCCGCTAGATATCATAGCTACACCTACCCAATATTCGGGTAACACCTCATGAACCTGGTCCCAGCTGAATACTCAAAAATACCAGTGGTGTCCGCGGTCAGATGGAAGTGGTAGCTATACATGGTTTTTTCTTTTTTTCGTATTTTCGTGTGACCTGGGTAGTCTACCCTAGGTGGTTTATTCTTCATCAACTTTCAGCCCGTACTCGGGCTCCAGGATGGGAGCGGAATTTGCATTTACCAGAACCTTGTAATGGTTGGGGGTAAGTAGTTTACGTAAATAGTGGAGATAATATCGGACAAGCAGGGGCCCGGAATCGAACTCCGTGAATGAACTGCGATTTCTGGTCCCAAGCTATGACAGAAGCCTCTTCCCTGTCTAATATCCATAACCGGGTGCGGAATGTTCGGGTTATGTTGTAAGCTTTTGCATGGTATATATAAGTAAAGCTTCGAGAAGATTACGGGTGGGGATTGGTCTGCCCAGTTCCCCCCCCCACCCGGCTACCCATATACCCCGACCCTCTTGCCTCACCCGTTCATGGGCCTTGGGAGGTTCACCGCCGGCAGGATCCACCAAATGCGCTTGGGCAAAAGTTACCTTGCTGCCCACCCCTCCTGGTTCACTGACGACCCCTCCCCCCACTGTCCCCACTGTGAGGAAGATGAGGAGGACTTCTCTCATGCCATCCTCTACTGCGAGTCCTGCAAGGAGCCTTATGAGCGCCACCTCCGGGGGCTCACAGACGTTAGCAGGGACAGCTCACTTTGGACTGACATACACACCCTCCATTCCCTGGCACGATATCTTAATGTGACTGTTAGGCATATGGAAATCCGAGACATGTGCACAGACCCACGGTAGGGTAACTGCGCACAGACCCTCGATTTACAGGAGTGCCAACACCCCCCTCCAGCCCCCTTATGGGGCCCGCACGTCATTAGCGAGATTTCGAGAGTTGCGTCCCATAACTAAAATGTCACATCAATGAAGCCCACTTCATAACACCATATACGTCGCTGCCGTCCTTCCGACAACACGCTGTTCACAGGTTATATGAGAGGAAACCTTTGGTGACATCTGGGAAGTGGAACGGAAGGTATCCGTCAGAGGCGCATTGAGATAGTAGGCTTTAAAGTTAGGCTTCCTAACTATGGGCCGAAGGTGATGGGACGTTTTCGGTGAAAAACTCCAAAAGGATGTCCTAGTAGTAAGAGCTATTAAGGATATACCGAATCCACCCATACCCTTCTGAGATCAGCTGTAGGTTGGTTAGTCCTAGTGATAGGACCCCTCCGAGGAGGCCGGCTGACCAAGGGGAAGCATGCTCAGAAAGGAAGACCTCGATAAGTGGGAGACCCTAAAGAGGTTGACACATCGGGCTCGGACTTGCGATTGGCACTGGGTGGCCTGGCATGAACCTGATCACTTCATGACCGAAGAGACTATTGGAACGATAGTCAACAAGACTGAAGTAATATAATAGTCTATGCGGACATCTAAGTTAGAGGCTGCTGTTTGGTATAAGAAACAGCGCAATCATCTTGACGAAGGAATACTATTCCGAGTCTGCGAAAGGGTGTGATAAGTTTCAGTGTCAAACGGTGCTCGCACTTATAAGATTCTGGATGTTTGCGTATTAAAACCAGAGTGGTACTGCGGGAGCATAGTAGTTAGAAGTAGCCCGCGAACACTCAGATGCAGGATATAAATATCGAAGTGCCTCCCGAGTTTTACAGACATCATCAAGCAACAGAGAAGAGATC
The DNA here is from genome assembly GCA_014065205.1 of Tuber brumale. Classification (NCBI taxonomy): domain Eukaryota; kingdom Fungi; phylum Ascomycota; class Pezizomycetes; order Pezizales; family Tuberaceae; genus Tuber; species Tuber brumale. Next base: position 326,699 of record JACCEG010000056.1, read on the forward strand.
TTATCAATATAATATTGTTTCACACTTTAAATCTTTACATTACTTTACTTTATTGAGACGAGTCTTCCTTGACAGATTCTCCAATCAAAGATTTCGGGCCTCCATCCCTCAGTTATATACTTGAGTTTGGTGTCCGCCTAACAGTATATTGATAGTTCTCCTGTTATCAAGACTCACTATATGAACTACGAGTTCACTTCAAACTCCACCCTTAGCTCAGACTTCGATTATATTTTCGAAGCACCTCACTGTCCCATTTTTTCATTCATACATTGGAAGAAATCTTCGATACTGAGCTCCTCGAAATTGATGAGGAATTTATCACAGAACTATCCTGGTTTACAATACTTTTTGGGATCCCAACAAGGGATCAATTCAATAGCATATATCGTACTTGGTACGGACCAGACTTTGAGTGGAGTTCCACTAGGTCAGAAAACCTTGTTGAGGGGAGTACCCAGTACTCCGATAATAAGAAACCAGGCACAGTTCTCCCAGGGCCAGACATCCCCTCGGCCTGGGCCTAAGAAGCTCTTATATGTACTATAAGTACATCCTAAACCTGCAGAAAAGGGAAATCCAGGTTCTAAACCCAGAATCGGATCGCCAAAGCCCGTCCATAATATCTCCAAAAGAATACTTCTTGCGCCACCTACAATTCATTAAGTTCCTCAAACCTTTTAGAGGCGAACGAGAATATTGGCATGATGTACCAGACCCTGAACCTGACAATACAGTGTTGGGATTAAATTTATCTGAAAAAGCTTTTAACGGGATGGCCGAAATTCTTGAAGATCTAAGAAGGAGGATAATGGTGGGAGAACCCATGGACACTTGACTGGATAAACCGGAGACAATAGGAACCGATGACTCTGCTATACATAGTCCCTTCCTGGTGACACCTCAAGAACCAACATTTCGGAGAGGAGCTCTACCCTCTCAGCGATCATCTAGTGTCGCAAGCGGACATAGGATATTATGGTCTGCAATGCCCAAACAAAGTGGAGATCACGCGGTGATCCTAGCCAAGCTAGCCGCTCGTTTGGGATTGACACTGGGTCAGATAAGGCAGGATATAGATACCTCACTCGACCAAGCCAATATCGCCTTCAGGCATTTGAAGGGAGCCACTCAAGATAATACCTTGAAATTAATCAAGGTTCAACAGCAAATCGCCGAGGGACATGATGTCCACAACAATCATATTGCGATCTTGTTGATGCAGCTGGCAGGTGTGAAACAGGAGGTCAAGTGTATCAAGGACGAAATGATACAGGAAGTGGCTAAGAAGATTGACGTACAAGAAAGGCGTCAACAGGAACATGAAGAGGTAACCACGAGGTTATATGGAACACTCGGGGAAGAAAGCCAAGCGGTATTAGCAGGAGATCAGGCTCTGGAACAGATGGTCCTTAGTCTAAGGGTGGAATTTGCCGAATTCCGCACCCAGAGCGTCACTCATGAAAGAGAGGTCAACCGTACCCTGGGACAAATGCGCACAGATCAAACAACGCGCCAAGCGGAGATTTGCAGGTCTCAAGACAAGGAACAACTGCACAACATCGAAACAAACCAAACCATAAAAGGGTTAACAGCAGCCATAAATATAATATTAGCTGCCGTACCAAGCCCCGAAGCTGCAGGACCCGCTCCCTTATCCACAGTCCAAGAAACTGATGATGGGGAGTACTATGCTCCACTTACACGCAGGGACAAGGGAAAAGGCTGGGAAGCCGCTGATGCATTCCCCTCAGGTGCCCAGGGAGGTAACCCTAGAGATCCTAGTGACGATGATGACGATGATGATGAGAGAGGAAGAAGGAGAGGAAGTCATAGCCAACATAGGCAAGGACAAACACCAGAACAGTCAGGCATGGCAGAAACACTTGCCAACGCGATGGGGCTAAATATTAAGCGACCATCAGAGCCACCACCATTTTTTGAAGATAAACCCGCACAAGACATATACGTCTGCATTCTTCAATGCATGGACTATGTCGAGCGGAATCCGCGGATCTGGGACGATGCCTGGGAACGAGTTATATATGCACTCAGTCGTACAAGAGGAGACATAGTGCTTCCTTACCCGGTCTGGTATAGGAAGGCTATGGACAGACTGCAAGAGGAAACCCAGCAACAAGAACTGGCTACATGGACTCATTTCTAAGACGATATGATCAAACGATTCGCCCCGGTAGAAGCCTAATGACTAGCTCTGCGAGCAATGAAGCTAGGCGAGTACGACAATAGTATTGAACATTATCTGACGATCATGCATAACCATAACATTCGTGCACACATGACTGGTGAGTCCTGGAGGCAGGAAGTCGAAGATAAACTTCCAAAACAAATTGTACGCAGGTTGTCAGATCAGCAATATACGACGGATCAAGAATGGGAAGAGGCACTAAGGCAGTGTAGTTGGTCAGAAGAAGGGCTTCTGGCCAGAGAAAAAATAGGAGGAGACAAACCGTCCAAGCCCATAGAAGTCGCGGGGGTCAAAAGAGAAGACCGACGGGACTGTGAACAAAAGCGAGAAAGGGAAAATAAACCCTATGTCAAGGGAGGTGGAGCCCCACCACGGAAGCGGAAAAGAGATAACGAACTGGAGAAGCCCAGGAAAAGGTTGCGAGGGGCTATAAAAACCACCCACACAAACTTTGACTGGGCCCATACCGGTATTCCGCTGAGTGTAATAGACACTCGGAGGCGAGACGGAGATTGTACATGTTGTGGAAAGAAAAACCACACCTATCAGGGGTGTTGGGGAGATGCCCATATGTCGGCAGCAACGGTCAGCTCAAGACCGATAAAAATGGGAATTCAACAAGCAAGATCGGCTATTGTAAAGCCTAAATTAGCTTGCAAAGTCACAGTGATTCAGCAGCCAGCCCGAGTGAATAAGATCTGGGAACTGGTGCATGACGAGAAACTGACCTGGGTCAGTTCATTGGTACCAACGGCGACGGCGATTGGGTATTCAGTGTCCTAATGGAGCTGGAATCGAAACGGGAACCCCCTTTGGCTGGGGTGTATTGGGAACCTACCACGACGGGGATTGGGTATTCCGTGTGCAACTACGGGAATCAAAACTCAAAATGATCAAAGCAGTGCGAAGCGAGTCTCTCCTTTCAGGATCGATGCAAGTAGGGTCTAAGAGAAGGGACCCCACAAGAGACTTACGAGCTCGAACGCAAAAATCAATATATGGAGAGTCTCGATCGAAAGAGAGGATAGTTAACATGCTCACATGGGCCGGGAGCCAACAGTACGAAGTTCCACGAGTCACCTGGTGGTTGTCTGCTACCCGTGTGCAAGCAAGTTACTATACCGAAGTAGTTGGGAGATAGCAATGCAGGATCTACCTGAGAACAATACACGACAGGAGGATAACAAACACGGGCCATGCCACCTACCACATATGTCTGAGTCGTATTATACGTATGTACTATCTTGCCTTCTGGCCAGAGTGTGGGATAGGGATGTACCGCTTTGGTGCGCAAGGCCCTTCTGAGGGAGCTGGACGGATAACCGAAATCCTAAGGGAAAGGACTCGGTGACAGCGGGAACCCCACACTAGGGGAGTAAAATGGCTAATAACCGCCCGAAAATCTGCTATGAGCCTAGGTCTGGTGTGTCGGGAGAAGGCATCCAGCCTGAAAACTGGTCGTGCGCAAT